>QZGG01001007.1:0-85024 GCA_006409495.1 Sedum album | reverse complement strand
TTCGCAGTTTTAAACTACGGGTAGTTAAGAATGTGACATTTTTAAACTCAAACTCAAAGATGTCATAAACAAAAAAACGTGACTCATACTTAATATTTTTGATAACTTTCTCAATATATGCTACATAGTAAGATTTAATCCATATACAAAAGAAATCAAGGAATTTGTTTTGACAAGCATGTTGGCTGAACTTTAAAGATTTATAATTCGATTCCGTTATTCAAACTAAATATATTTTTGATCGATCTTTCATAGCTAGATGACAATTTTAAAAGGGTATGCGACCTTATTCGACTAATTCTAAATTAGAATTTATGAACATTAGAAGTGAAGGATAGATTTGAAAGCGATGATTTTATGTAGGGTTTTTGATTACTTAGAGTATGATTAATTACTATGTCATATTGTCTATTAGAGTTAAGTTCAAGAGAGATCTTAAGTTTCTGTGAGACGGAACGACTAAATCCTAATTGTTGATTTTGATAATACGACGGTTGAAATTAAGTTGGTTTTTAATAAATTGACAGTTGGATTTGTAAAAAACCCTAGCGATTGTGTTTGGCAGTTTATTTTGAAGTTAAATCTCATCTGTTAAATTGTTAGTAGTCAAGGATCAGATTGAGTTTCATGATCCTTCAACTTTATTCTTATCCATTATGCTACATCAAAATAGTGTAGCATTAATACAAACTATGTTGCGTAAATGAGTACAATGAGCTATTGGTGTATAAGTAAATGTTGTTTAAGTTGTGCTGCAATAATTTCTTACAATATAATTATTTATTTATAGGGTTTTTTGCTGAAAACCACCCTCTCAATACCTAAATTTTAACGAAACCACCCCTTCAATTATTTTTTGAGATAACATCCATCAATTCCAAATCGTTAAATCTTGACATCCCGTTGCCGGTTCTGGCGTCTTTCGCAGGAAAATTGGCCGTTGACCAGATTGTCCATGCTTTAAATCGAATTTTTTCATTAATATATATATATTTCAATAATACCATTAACCTTAATATCATTTTATTCTTGTTCAATTGTGCTTGAATTATCCAAAAACTCATAACACAAACTTTAATCTATCACTACAAACTCAACAAATCAAAGCACTTCTCCACATTAATCTTTAAGTGCTTTTATTTTAGGGTTATGATTTTATTAGATTAATTATTTTAGATTTCAATATATGTGGCATAAAATGGGTAATTTTATAACCTGATGCAGCAAACTCCTGACATTAGTGCATTTGAAAGTAACTCATTTTGAAATATTAACGTCTCTCAATTACCGAAGCAACCCATTTGTGTTCGATGAATTAAACTTATGCAGCAACTTGTAAGGTTGTACAAAAATAGATTGTTCTATACACATGGTCGGTCCTGAGGTTTGATGGGCTATGAGAAAAATATTGTTTTAGGCCCCAAACACCTATGCAGCACAGACACGGACACGGGACACAGACACGGCAAGACACGTGGACACGGCAATTTCAAAAATAACAAAAACTGGACACGGCGGGACACGGCAATTCCAAAGTATAAATTTTTATTATATTTATGTAAAGATACACAAATTGCTAATTTTAAATATAATGCCAAGTTGATTCATACAAAAGTGATTACCTACCGTGATTCATTCAAAAGTTAAAACCAGTAGAATCAAAATAGAAAACAATGCAAGTACAAGTCACAATTTGCATTTGAAGTTAACCAAAATACTATACTATATGCACTGATCATTTTCAAAAAGGGCATTTTCATGTCCGGCTCGATTATACATCTTCAAAGAGAATACTTTCCATCTCCGGTTCATCAAGAGACAAATTAGCAAATTCCAAAACTCTCGTGTCTCCTAAAGACCCAAATTCATCACCTCCGACATCCCACATTTTTTGTATTTTCATTAAGGTATTCTGGGTTATTTTTGATAAAAGTCAAAGGCTATTGTGAATATAAACCAAGTCGTGAGCACGCTCTGGATCCAACTTGTTCCTTCTCATAGAATGAATAAATGAGTACGTGCTCCAATTACGTTCACAACAAGAAGAAGAAGTGGGTTGGCCAAGTAAGCGCAAAGCTAATCTTTGAAGGTAAGGTGTTGACGACCCAAAGTTTGCCCACCAGTTACCAGGATCGGATGTGAACCTCATTTGGATTGAATCTGGATCACCAAAACGTCCGCGTGCTAAACAATGTATTTGTAAGAAGAATCAAAGTGTCAAATGTATCAAACTAGCATGAAAGTCATATAAGGTGCTCCTATTTGTCCAAATTAAACTAAAGCAAACACACAATAAATTACCTTGGATTTAAAGAATGTGCTAAACAATAAAGTGGCGTACTACTTTTTTCCCACCGATCAATAAGTATCTTATGACCACTCCGTAGAAAGCAGAATTTTCCGAACTCTCAATATGCTCATGCTCATAGATAACCTTCTTGACTTTCTCAATCATAGCATCCCACATCTCACACACCAAATGGAGAGACGGCTTATCAGTGTCACACACTCTTATCATATCATAAATAGGAGAAGAAAAACCAAGGACATACTCAAGCTTAGACCACCAATCTTCATTTAGTATCTTGTCCCTCACAAATCGAGCCTTAGCTTGATCATCATCTCAATATATTTGCCATTGCTCACACATCACCATGGCCTCCAAAGCATGCTTGACAACTTTAAACCTTTTAAGCATAATAACAACCGACACAAAACGAGTTTCGGCTACCGAAAGAAGTCTCAGAGGAGTGAAACTTTTATAAATATCCAACCTTTTTTCGTGGTTCATAATGAAGTTCTTTATCTGAACAACTTCATTATGAACCTCAGTGATCCAATGACATTCCTCAAAAGTTACTCTGTTGTTATTCAAATCCTTCGCAGCACATATATTCTTCAAAGCAAGATTGAGAGTATGAACAACACAAGGAGTCCAATAAATAGTTGGATACGTATCTTCAATAATTTTACCTGCAACCTCACAATTCGCAGCATTGTCAGTGATCACTTGCACAACATTCTTAACTCCCACTTCATTAATATTCTTTTAGGAGATTAACGATAAAATCTTTATCTTTCACAGCACCGGCACAATCCACAGCTTTCAGAAACATTGGACCACTTTCACTAGAAACATAAAATTAATCAGTGGTCTTCTGGTTGGATCACTCCATCCATCAAAAGAATAGTGACTCCGGTAGCTTCCCAAGTACCTTTGATAAACTTTAATGATAACTCAACATGATCCTTCTCTTGCTTAAGCAATGTAGTTCTAATGCAGTTATAATTCGGAGGCTCATAACTGCTCAAATTATGATTAACCGCAAACGTATAAGAAGCCTATAACTAGGATTCCTTGCAAGATTGAAAGGTAAACCAGCGGTGTAAAACATCCGAGCAATATGACAATCAAGCTCATCCCTGGCGTGCATGTCGTAAGCCTTATCAATGGTAAAATCAGTTTTGCGCTTCTTTGTTGCACCCAATACGATAAACTTTGAAGGTCCTGTAGGCAGTGGAACCGATTTGGCAACCGTACTAGTCATTTTTGCTTCATAATCCTTGTCTAGTTTTGTCATCCGTTGAATCTGCAGTGAAGATACTTTGAAACAAATTTTGATACCTTTTCCCTTTATCTTCAAAAGATGTGCCTTTACTCTAGTGTAGGATCCCTGATATGTTTTACCACAAATCGAACATAACCATTGATGATTTCCGCCACCTTCATTCCTTGATACTCTTTCCACAAACTTCCACAATGAACCCTCTTCTGATTCGTCAAGGATTTGACTGCTACCAATTCAGTATCCATCCCAAGCTTCTCAACCTGATTTGCGAAAGTCGTTGAATTGATGAGTTGTCGAAGTTCAAACAGAATCTGATTTAGAGATTGACGTTGCCGAGTCGCGTAGAAGAAGCTTCGTCGATTTAGGGATTTGATTATTTATTATTCTTTTATTCTTCTCCCTTATTTTACTTAAACTCAGTCGTTTTACTTCAGAAAAATCTGATTTAAACTTTTTACTTTTCTTATGTTTTGCTTTGCATCTATACACTGTCGTTTTTTATCAATTGTGGCTGAAAATTAACCAAAATACACGTGTCTAGACGTTTTGGAGTGTCCGGCTTTGTCCGGTCGTATCCGACATGGACACGTCGGCCTAGATGCCGCGCATCCTAGCCAAACACAATGTTTTGTTAAAGCCAAAGTTTTAAAATGTGAAGGTGACAAAAGAGAGGATGGAGACTTTTATATTTGGAATTCTTCAGCAAAAAAAGAAAAGAAAACCGTCCTTCAGATCTTTGGGCACCTTTAAAGGGTGGAATGAATAATAGTTGACAAACATAGTGATTGTTGTTGAAATCATAGAAGTTAATTTATTAATTGTCCCACATCGACTAGTTGAATGAAAATTGCTAAGTATATATTTAATCATGAACCATGATAAGTAACCGACTTTTGGGCCAAGCTGAAGATTGGTTCAATGTATACTTGCAAATTTTCATGATATTAGAGCCCAGTATGTGACGTGAGAAGGTGTTCGACTCATTTGGCCACCGCCTCATGTAAGCATATTATAAATTTTTTGTACCGATGATTCTCCATGCCAACAATCTAATAGTTCACAGAAACTGTCAGATTTCTAATAGTTTAAATAAGATGCGCTACGAATTTTTAGATTAAGAATTTGTGGTTAGAGGTTGGGCGACCATGAGATTTGATGGGCCCAGAGCAAAATTTTGTTTTGGGCCCCCAAATACTTTGTTATGTTAAAAAGTTGTAAAAAGCTAAAGTTATGAATCGAATCTAGGCTTCATTTAACTTCAACTTTACACATAACCAATATGGTGAATACAATACAATCTAAAAATTCTTGACCTTCAAATACATTGTAGGCCCCTCGGAGAGGTAGGCCCTGGGCCGCGCCCCTCTTGCCCTCCCATATAGGCAGGACCTGACTATCCAATAAAAAAGTTGAATCTATATGATATTACTCAAAGACTATCATAACATATAGTCACAATTAGAAAAGTACATTTAAATGCACGTAATCAAATGTTCATTCCCAAGAAGGTTCAAAAGTTTAAGAGTTCAATTTAGCATTTTCTAAAAATTTTGAATAAAGGTTAACGTTGCAACTTTTTCCTTCGCTAGCGCAATTAGTAGTTACGGTAGACGCATCTCAAATATGAACTTTTCGTGATTGCCTTGAATTTATTATCTCATTGCACCATGACTTTAATCTTAGTAGTTACCTCTTTTTGTATTTAACTTAGCACTCGTTGTCTTTTTCAAATCATCTTTAAATTCATGGTACATCACGCATATATTGCTATCTTCTTCAAGAAGTCAAATCATGTGCAAGTTCCAAGTGAATTTCCTTCCTTGTATTTGTCAATTTCTTCTTCATTTAATTTAAATTATTCTTTCTAGACAATAGCTCTTTCACAATATCAATGTCCTAATCATGACTCCAACTTCTTCTTTTCTTTGACATTTTCCAAAGATGTTGACCATAAATCATATTTTAAGAGTATCCTAGCAACAAATATTCAAGGTAAGATAAGCTAGTTGTTAATCAGCTAGACCATAATCACATTAAACAGCTAGTTAACAAATAATCGGCTAAGTATTGTGAGAGGTATCAAATAATTCAAAAGAATTACTCAACTTTGATCCATGTGCCCCGGCGTCACGTTTCTTGTCTCGTTTTATTTAGTTTATTTTCGGTTTTTTGGTTATAGCATTGTGCTAAGCAAGGCAAATAACTCGATTTAGCTCTTTTTGTCACTTTCGTATCTTTCTGTTATTTCGAGTCAGATTAAATTCGATTTAGCTTTTTAAATCCTCATGTTGTACTCTTTGGGCTATTGCCCTCTTTTATCAAAAAAAGATGTCGCATTTTTTCACATATGCAACGTAAGTGAGAAGAATACATTTACTCTTATCGCAAAAGATTACAAATGCTACAAAAATATAATATCACGTCATATTTATATCGCACTAACTGTGACATAAGTTTTAGTTTTTTTATTAAAGAGGGTAGTAGCCCAAAGAATACAATAGAGACGACGACTTAAACAGCTAAAGAAATATTTAGCTTGACCCAACTAACTGGTAAAGAAATACTAAGTGAACAATACAGCTAGACCGAATCATTTGCCTCGGTCAAGGATATATCATGGTGACACATAACGTACATGAACCTCCATAGTTGATCTTTTTTTGATTAAAGAGTACTAAGACTCGGGCAGTACAAAAGAGGACTTAATTCCAATCGGTAAACGAATGGAGACCTCGAACACAAAATAAATTTAAACTAAGCGTAATGTGGACGAGATACTTTGCCTCATTACCGAAAAATAGCCGAACAAATGGATGAACTTTGAACGTACGACCATGAAGACTGTCGTCCGAGAGGCAAGGATAATAAATAGATGACGACGTTGAACCTCCAAATAGATAGTCTCGGATGGAAAGCAGACATGGTCTAAAATTTAACCGGTTCACATTAACCGAGCGGTCTGGAATCTGAACCAAATGTAATTAACCGGTTGACATTACTGATGAAGGACACGCTGTGCTGGAAGAGAAGGGACACGTATCAGACATAGAGAAACCCAGAGAAACACAGCTGTGGAACGCTCGAAGCATGCCACGAAGCAGACAAAGTAAGCCACCACACCAGCAGCGGGAGGACAAGCAGACACCACCGTCAGACCGCAGCCGCCGAGAACGTCCGCCAGCATGACGGCCAAAATGCCACCGCCAAAACTCCAACGCAAACTGCAGAAACTGTACAGACAACAAACAAAAGCCGCAACCAAAAAAACGGCCAGCGCAACTGTGGCCGAAGCACACCCAGACAAAGACTAGCGACACCAAAACTGAACAAGCAACTGTGATTGAAAAACCGGTCGAGCGGCTAGCACCAGCTGACAAAGTAACCGAAGCTGCACAAACGCCGGCAAGCTACACAAGGGGCTGGCCCTGCCACCACTACAAACAGCAACACAACAACTAAGGGCAGCGCCGACACCGACGGCTGCAACACAGAAACCAGAACGGAGCCCCAACACCAGCGAAGCTCCTCCCTGCCAAAAAGACAGCGCATCAGGGGTAAACGGTTACGGTAAAAGATAACGAAGAGTGAACCAGCCACCCCAACCACCCGTGCGCACAGCCAACCAAACAACTCTACTCGCCGCCGCCATCGAAACATCAGCACCTCATCACATCCGCACGAAAGCCACCATGAAGCAGCCACCAACCCATAGTTGATCTTAATTCTTATCCATTGTTGGACATATCTTCCTTATATGGTGTTACGTGGATGTTAACCACTTAACCTCCATAGTGTATTATGCTCTCACGTGGCAATGGAATTGTTGAGGACATCATCCCGTGTTGGAACTTATCTTTTTTTTATTCTTTTTTTAAAAGGGATTATCGGAATTCACTCCTACCCCATGACTCGAACCCGAGACCTATTGGTCCAGGTAGTGGGTGCCTAACCACTAGGCCAACCCCACTTCGTCATGATTTCCAATACTAAAACTTGATTAACATGATTTCCATCCATCAAAATATGATCAGCGTGGATCTTTTTCGTCCTTCCTTTCCGAAAGAAGTAGCGTCCTCCATCAAAGACCTTACATCGTTGAAAACTTCAAAAAAAATTAAAACAGCAACTGAAAAGAAACACTACATTGAAAACAAACACAAGTAACTAAATAAGCAAGAAGTAAGCAAAAACTTTCTTAGCATGAAAAGCTAGAAAGAAATAAACTCTCTTAGCTTGAAAAACCAAGAAACTAAAGTTCCAAAAATTCTCCCAAAAGAGAAAGAAAATGAATCATGCAATATAGGTTTTAGTTGATAAAGTTGTATTGATGTTGCATAATGAATATGTTATATGATGTATTTAATATTATTTTAAGATCTTCATGAGATTTCTTTTCATATGAGTATTATGTGAGTTGCGCAAGTGCTTTACTTAAAGTTTTATAAATGAGTACCTTTAATACATTTTACTTGCTTTTGAAACTCCTTCATTTCTCAACTATATTTTTCCTTTTATTCATTTCTTAATCTTTCAATCCTGATACTTATCATATTATTTCTATCACTTGTTTTGGATCATTATATCTTCTACGAGATTGTGTTATATAACACTGTTTTGTCTTATTTTTAATCTTCGACTCTAATTTTAGCGAATTTTTTGGTACGCTCATCCATAATTTAATCATGTGGTAATTGTGCGAGCTTTGCAAGGAACTGTTTCATTGTTTGTGATTGACGAACCCTATCTCCGCAACTTGTGAAACTTTTTATATGCATGTGAATTTTTTGATATGCCTTTGTGTGATTGCATCTCTTATATTATAATTTCATGGGTTAAGTTTTAGAGAGACAAATTTTTTAGGTGAGACGGAAGGACTTAATATCAACCGTTAAATTTGATTAATGTGCGGTTGAGATTAAGGTTAGTTTTTATATAATGAACGGTTGAATTTGCAAAAAACTCTAACGGTTGAGATTGACGGTTACTTTTTTGAATCAAATCTCATCCATTGAATTATTAGTAATCAACGGTTGAGATCATGTCTCACCGTCACACATTTATTTATCGGTCCTCCTAGAACCCTACTCATGATTTCATTATTCAATTACTTTAAGTGATTGTTTCTTATTTAAAGGCTCACCCTTTCATTATAATGTTTTAACCCTTCGTTTGGATGCGGAAAAAAGTAGTGGAAAGTAAATTTAAGGGAAAATATAAAGGAAAGTAATTTTCCATATAAAATTGAGAATAAAAGTTTACATTGTTTCCTTTGTTATTTTTTCACTTGACAACCAAACACATCCAAATATTTTTCTTTAAATTTTCTATCAAAATTTCTTATCCACCCATTTTTCAATACAACCAAACGAAAATTTATGCACGGCAATTAGGACACTTTGAATATAAAATGTTTAAAAGATAGAGTATGTTTATCATAAAAAGTGTTTGTGCAAAATAGAGCCACTTGAACTCATTTGTCTTAATTATTTAATAAAGATATGTTTATAGAAGGATCGAACCCCGTTTTATGTCGAAGACCTTCAAAAATATTGATAAATGGTAATTAATCTTTTTTATGATTAATTCGAGGTCATTCGATTTATAAAATTAGTATGTATTGCCAGTTTTTAAAAGTAATTTATTTACCACAATAACCATAATGTAAATGAATAAAACCAATAACAATTAACTTTCTTTAGTCTTATGGATTTTAGAGGCTTGTTTGTATCCATCTGGCCTGATTTGTTGTATTTAGATTTAGTGCAGCAAAAGCAATTTGTTGCTAGTTGAAACTACGTCGTTTTACTAAGTAGTTCATACAAATGAAATAGGGTTATAGTAAAAATATTAAAATGAGGTAGTTTTGATGCTCACAGTAAATTGATGCGCTATTTGAGATCCGATTCTGGTTTTTTTATATGGATGGCCGAGGATAGCGGCTGCTAAGTGAATTTGAGTATGCATATTGTTCTTGGATTTCCAGCTAATCATTTATGACACCTCAAGCATTATTTCTCTTGAGTGTGCTGGCCATGTTTTTTCGTTACTATCTCTCAATTGGAACGTCAGTTTTACATTTTAATATGTTTCATATGATTCATTCTTATAAGTAAATATAAACAATTATATGTAAGAATATCAATTAAATGATTATGAATTCGTCCAAAAAACATGACGTTCACCTTGATATTTTAAATAATATTTATAATAATCACAATGATTTCAAATAAATCCTTTAATACTCGAAAATAAATATGAGTAGTTTGCAAATAGTACTTGAAATGATTTTAGCACAGTAAAACAATATGTTTTTCTTATTTGAGCCATCACATTCGACATACCTTCTGCATTTTAACATTGAAATTTTGCGGAATTATTAAGCTTTAGTTCATAATCAACTGAAGCAAACTTCGAGTTATAAATTTTTTAAATCAACTAAAAATCACTACTGAAATTTGAAAATCACAGAACACACAAGATGTAATTATCTATGATCAAGGTCCAAGATTATATGCAAACCTATAAGACTAATTTAAAACCAAACGGCTCACAACAATTAAACTGAGTGTAATACTGAAATGAAGGATGACACAGCGATTTTTTACGAGGAAACCGGCAGAAGCCGGAGGAAAACCTCGGAGCGTTAGGAGCTCACCCAAGAATCCACTATGAAAGCTCAAAGGCCAAGAATACAAAGTTCAACAAGAAATTGTAAACTAAGTACTCTAGCACACAACAGCTATCTAGATTCAAACAGACAACAGAGAAACTTCACTAGACGGCGGCGCCATCGACGTGGTCAGAAGTCACCGGAGATGGACACAGCTTCCTCCGTTCAACACACCAGAGAAACAACTGCTTCAATCCACTCCGAAACGCTTCAATTGAATCTCGAACACACTCAGCATCGAACACTTTCGAAATCTCGCACACTCGATCTTGAATCGCTCGCTTTCGCCAAGCCCCAAATCGATTTTGCTGATGAAAACTGATGCCCTAAACTGGAGATGAAGGCTGCTTTTAACTGCGTCAAAACGCAGCGTTTTGTCAACTTTAAAATTGATCCGCGCCGAGTCCAAACGCACCGTTTTCACCTGCGTTTTTAAACTTAACAAAAACAACCAGTACTACTCTACCATTTACACAACCTTGCACACACTAGCACAAAACTGTACAACACAGGTTTACAAACTCTACAAATGCCCACCTAAACCTGTTTGTACTTTATCACTAACACATTGGAAACTTAGGCTCACTCACCTTCATCCGCTCACCCACATATCAGATCACTCATCTATATGGTTGAGGCCTGCTCATACAGTAAGCTTAAAATCTGCTCAGCAAGCTATCCAATACCTTTCACCTGCAATGAATCTCTACAAAAACAGAACTTGGAAACAGGAACAATCTTTGTTCCAAAGTCAGCAGGGTTAGCAGTGCCATTAATCTTTTCTACAATGATTTCCTTTGACTCAACTAAATCCCTGATAAAATGCAATCTTACATCTATATGCTTAGACCTTTCATGATACACAGGATCTTTACATAAACATAATGCACTTTGAGAATCCATATGCAAACAGGCACATAATTCTTACCCTGAATTTCTAACAACAAACCTTTCAACCAAATGGCCTCTTTTGCTGCCTCAGTGGCAGCAATATACTCTGCCTCAGTGGAGGAGAGTGCCACTATTGACTGGAGCTGGGATTTCCAAGAAATACAATTCCCAGCCCATGTAAAATAAAAAGCAGTTGTAGACTTTCTATTATCTTTATTAGATGCATAATCAGAATCCACCTAACCAAACAGTTCAAGTTCATTGTCATGTTTATCATATATCAGACCTAAATCCTTTGTGCCTAAAATGTACCTCAAGAGATACTTCATGGCTTCCCAATGCTTCTGTCCAGGATTTGACATAAACCTGCTCAAAACACTTATAGAATATGCAAGGTCAGGCCTGGTACACAACATCAAATACATTATAGAACCTACTGCCACATCATATGGGATTTTACTCATTTCCTTAGCTTCTTGATCATTAACAGGGCAAGCATCTTTGGTTAACACCAAGTGCCCACCTAAAGGCAATGGGGAAGGTTTGGAATTTCCCATAGAAAATTTATCCAAGACCTTTCTTACATAATCTACCTGAGATAGTTTTATCTGATTTCTACTCCTTTGCCTTAGGATCTGAATTCCTAAAATTTTCTTAGCTTCACCTAGATCTTTCATATCAAAATGTATCTTAAGCTTAGCTTTTGTTCAGAAATCAATCCTTACTACTACTGACTAGCAAATATCATCAACATATAATAAAACATAAACAGGGCATTAGATTTAACTTTCTTAAAGTACAGACAAGTATCAAACTTACTTCTAATGAAATCTAAACTGATCATAACAGAATCAAATTTCTTATTCCATTGTCTTGGAGATTGTTTTAACCCATAAATAGATTTCTTCAATAGACAAACATGTTTTTCAATTTCTTATCTACAAAACCTCTAGGTTGTTTCATATAAATGGTTTCAAGCAAATCTCCATGTAAGAAAGCAGTTTTTACATCCATCTGTTCTAATTCCCAGTTATAATATGCAGTCATAGCAAGCATCAGCCTTAGAGTTTTATATTAACTACTGGAGCAAAAATTTCAGTATAATCTACCCCTTCCCTTTGGTTATACCCCTTAGCCACCAATCTGGCTTTAAACCTGGGTGCATCAGTAGGGTTCATAGGTTCTTTAACCTTAAAAACCCACTTAGAATCTATAGTTCTTGCACACTTGGAAGTGGGACTAACTTCCAAGTATTGTTTTCATACATAGACTGAATTTCTTCAGTCATGGCTTGTTTCCATTCCTTGGAATGTTTGCCACTAATAGCTTGATCGAAAGTATCTGGGGTTGGATACTTAATTTCCTCAGCCATCAATATTGCGAATTCTACAATGTTAGGGTCTTTTTCACACAATTAGCATTATATTTTGGATTTGGTTTTTTCAGTCTAGGTACCATCCCTAGTTAACTGGTAGTCTGTCATATTAGCATCATTTTCAAATACAGGGTTATCAGTCATAACATGGGTTCATACACAGGGTTACTGAACACAACATCCCTAGCAGCTGCAGTACTATCATCTTCAGGGTTCATGCAATCATTTTCAGAATCATTATCAAGTGCATTCCTAGAGATAGCAACATCACCAGTCACATTCAAATTTGCATCAAATGAACCAGTTTCAGACATACCTGCCCCACCTGATTGGTGAGGTTGCATAATCTGGCCAACACTAGGCTCACCTTCAACAGCTTGACTGCCTTGAATTCCAGATGAAATATCCACTGTTGCGAGCATGTAAGTCACTTCCCTGAATGTTTTCTGCATTTTCACATTTTTCTTCAGAGGGCACAAAGTCTTTTTCTGCAATTTCACCTGTTTTCTCATTCAAAGAGTCAGTTCTTTCCTTAAAGTAAAAACATTCTCATTGAAAGTAACAGACCTTGCAGTTATAACTCTATACCCTCCAGGTTGTATAACCAGGAGTTTGTACCCTTTGGTACCAGGAGGATAACCCAAAAATACACATTTTAAGGCTCGAGTAATTTTCCTTGAGTCACATGTGCGTATGCTAGACAACCAAAAGTTCTCAGATGAGTTAGAGATGGTTTCTTACCAGTCCATAATTCCTGAGGAACTTTAAAACCTATAGCTGAGCTGGGTGACCTATTTATTAGGTAACAAGCAGTCAAAATTGCTTCTCCCCAAAGGGAGCTCTTCAACCCAAATTGAACAAGAGACATCTAGCCCTTTCTAGAAGTGTCCTGTTCATCCTCTCAGCAATGCCATTTTGCTGAGGGGTGTAGGACACAGTGAGATGCCTTTTAATACCATAATCAGAACAACAAACAATTTGTTAAACTCAGAATTTGTAAACTCTAGTCCATTATCTGTCCTTAGGCATTTTACTTTAAAATCAGTTTGAGCCTCAACAAGGTTTTCCAATTTTTAAACTCATCAAAAGCTTCACTCTTATGTTTTAGCAAGAATACCCATACTTTTCTAGAATAATGATCAACTATAGATAGAAAATAATTCCTACCACCAATTGTTGGTACTTGCGAGGACCCCATAGATCTGCGTGTACATACTCCAATGGTTTACTCACTTCAAACAAAGATTTATTAAAAGAATGCGCAGTCTTTTTCCTAAATGCAGGTTTCACACAATTCAATAGGAACAGCAGATATATCAATCATGCGAGACTTAGACAATGCAGCAATCCTTTATTTCCAATATGTCCTAGCATATTATGCCATCTAATGGAATCAGCAAGTTCATTTTTAAACAGCATTAACTTCAGAACCTAACTGAACATGGTATAAACCACCCACATTAATGGCCTTAATTACCAGGGTATTATCTTTAAAGACTTCTCTTACTCCATATGAGGTTATAATTTTGCAGCCAAGATCATCAAGAACAGATTCAGAAAGCAAATTTCGTCTAAGGCTAGGCACCCATCTAACATTCTGTAAGGTTCTTACCACACCATCATGCATTAAAAGAGGAATCTTACCAATACCTTTGATCTGAAGACTTGTGTGATCACCTAAAGAGACCTCACCTTCATCAATCAATGTTAGTTCAGAAAAATAGGATTTACAGGGTGAAGCATGCATAGTACATCCAGAATCCAAAATCCAGGAACTAGAATCACTATCAGCAGACACAACAAGCAATTCATTCTTGTACTGGTTTTTACCTTCACAAACATTAACTCCTCCCTGATTTCCATTATTCTTTTTATCATCTCTCTTTTTCTTAAAACAGTAATCAACAGTATGGCCCTTAAGATCACAATAAGTACACTTCCTATTCTTCTTATCCTTGTTATTATCTTGCTGCTTATCTTTATCTTTCTTTTCAGAATCAGATTTTTGTTTCTTCTTCTTTTTCTTGTTTTTAACAAACATAGCCTCATCCTTGACCTCAGATTTACCTAAAATATTTTTATCTTTAAAGATTTTAAGCTCTAGGTTTTTCTGTTTAACAAGGTCAATTATCTTTTTCAGAGTTATATCTTCCCTAGCATAGGCAATGACATCTCTAAGAATACTGAACTCTTTTGGCAAAGAGTTCAATATTATAACAGCCTGATGAGACTCTTTTATGGGCTCATCACATCTGATGAGTTCTTGAGTAAGTTTCAAGAACTCATTCAGATTGGCTTGGAGGGAATAGCTTACGTTCATCTTAAAATTGAACAGATTGCATAGCAAAGATATTCTATTAGGCAGTGACTTTGAAAGAAAAGTTTCATCGAGTACCTCCCAAAGTTCTTTAGGATCTTTGTACCTCATCATCTGCCTTGCAACATCATCAGACAGCCTGAACATTATTTGTGTATAAGCCAACTCCTTCATTTCCAGCTTTCTCTGGTCTGAAGTTGGACTTTCCCAATTTTCTGTCACAGCTCTCCACAGCTTTTCCATTTGGAGAATTCCCTCCATCCTAAGCCTCCACATGACAAAGTCTCCGTTTCCATCAAATGGAGCTAATCTCAAAGGATCTGCCATAGCAAAGGCAGAACAGAGTATCAAGACTTCTTAAGTAGAAGAATTAACACTATAAAGTTCCTTAAAGATATCAAAAGAAAAACACCAAAAACAGTGATTCCCTTCAACCGCAACAGTCACCAAATTCTAGTAAGCAACCAGGATCAACAAAATCCTTATTCAGTAATTCTTAACCCACAGATCAATCAATAAACCGCTCTGATACCACAATGAAAATCACAGAACACACAAGATGTAATTATCATGATCAAGGTCCAAGATTATATGCAAACCTATAAGACCAATTTAAAACCAAACGGCTCACAACAATTAAACTGAGTGTAATACTGAAATGAAGGATGACACAGCGATCTTTTACGAGGAAACCGGCAGAAGCCGGAGGAAAACCTCGGAGCGTTAGGAGCTCACCCAAGAATCCACTATGAAAGCTCAAAGGCCAAGAATACAAAGTTCAACAAGAAATTGTAAAGTAAGTACTCTAGCACACAACAGCTATCTAGATTCAAACAGACAACAGAGAAACTTCACTAGACGGCGGCGCCGTCGACGTGGTCAGAAGTCACCGGAGACGGACACAGCTTCCTCCGTTCAACACACCAGGAACAACTGCTTCAATCCACTCCGAAACGCTTCAATTGAATCTCGAACAAACTCAGCAATCGAACACCTTCGAAATCTCGCACACTCGATCTTGAATCACTCGCTTTCGCCAATTGCCCCAAATCGATTTCGCTTGATAAAATTGATGCCCTAAAACTGGAGACGAAGGCTGCTTTTAACTTGCGTCAAAACGCAGCGTTTTGTTCAACTTTAAAATTGATCCGCGCCGAGTCCAAACGTCACCGTTTTACCTGCGTTTTAAACTTAACAAAAACAACAAGTACTACTCTACCATTTACACAATCCTGCACACACTAGCACAAAACTGTACAACACAGGTTTATAAACTCTACAAAATTGATACTCTTTTTTACGTATAAACCCCATCCCACTAAATTCTAGTGATTTCAAACTCATGATGTGTGACTTATAATACAAAACTCAGTAAGCTACGATGAACATCGAAAAATATTTTTATCGCAACAGTTAGATTAATCAACATAAACGACTGACATAAATCAAAATTTATATTCCTAAAATGAATCCAATTCCCAATTTGTATTGGCAGCTGTAAATGCAAGCATCGTATATAATTGGACATGTTGAGAAACAACAAAAAAATGACATATAAACTGCTTTAAAGTCTAAATAAAAAAACAAACTTGTGTTGTGTCGGTGGTTTGCTGAGGGCAGAACACCACCGATTGAAATCTAAATCGACAAGAAAAGAAACAACTAAACAAACACACTTTGAAATCTGAATCTCTCTGTTTGTTTGTATACATATTTGTATCTTCACTTCCATCTAGAGTTGACTCAGTTGACTCAGATCGATTGAAGAAGAAGCAAAAGTAATGGGGCGGTCGTGGAATCACTACTCACCCCGACATAAGAATCACTTGCTCCTCAAGATTGTGCTACCAATTCTGCTTCTGGGTATTGCTTACCGCCTCTTTATAGTCTCAGATGAATCCAATCCCAATCCATCCCCTCAGATTCATCTTCCCCAATCCGATCCAGCTCCTGCTGACTTTAACGATGTGCAAGATGATGATGATGAAGAAGAAGATGCCCTTTTTACAGAAGGTTGAATTTCAATCCCTATTTATTTTTTTGCGTGTTTATTGCATTTCCTGAATGTTGCTGTATTTGTTTGGTGTAGAAAAATGTGATCTTTTTCATGGTGAGTGGCTTCCAAATCCATCTGGCCCTGAATACACTAATGAAACTTGCCCGTATATCGAGACTCACCAAAACTGTATGAAAAATGGTCGTCCTGATTCGGCTTATCTTTACTGGAAATGGCATCCGCATCATTGCGATCTACCTAAGTTCAGCCCTATTAAGTTTCTACAATTTATGAGAAATAAATCTTGGGCTCTGATCGGTGATTCCATTTCTCGCAACCACATTCAGTCCTTGCTTTGCATGCTATCTAAGGTCTGTTTTTGCTTATTCCTATATCGTAATTTTTATCTTATAAATTTTCATCTACTGTTCCATGTCGTTTTTTGGAAAAGTTGTTTGCGTCTCTACTCTTAATTAGTCTTGCAGCATTACCGGCTGTATCTGCATATAAATGGTTTTTGTTTGATTCGTGCATTTCATAGTTAATGAACTCATTATATTTTTTACAACTTTGACAGCTGTAGTGTAATTTTTTCCTGTGCGTTATGCACATGTGTGTGTCAGATGTGAGCGGGTCACACTAAAAAGAGGCATAAAAGGGGAATCGATCACATGCCAGATAAGTTAGGTGGAAATCTTTGTATTAATGAATTGTTAATCGAGTCACGGTAGATGTCTATGTCTAATCATCAGTATGTCACTGAACTTTGTACTTTGTAGTTTTTGGCGGTGCATTTATTGTGTAAGATAGTTTCGTGATTTGACATCCTTACTCGTGTAATGATGGATGAAATAGTATTTCTTTTGGGTCTAGTTCTCCAAGTGACAAGTATCAGATGGCCATTCTAATATGTCACAAATACTTTTACTTGCACAAAAACTTCTGATCATCTCCAGTTATTGCTTAAAGATGCGTTGTTTCTTTTGTATTTGCTGCATACTTTTTAATTAAAAAGCTAGTGAAAGGTGCGCAAATTTGAATTTAGATTTATTTTCCAGGTAGCCAAAGTTGATGAAGTTTACCATGATGCTGAATACAGATCTCGGAGATGGTTCATTCCTTCCTACAATTTTACTATTTCTGTAATTTGGTCGCCATTTCTCGTACAAGCAGCTATATTTGAAGATATGAACGGAGTTTCAACATCTGAGGTCGAATTGCATCTGGACAAACTTGATAAAAAATGGGTTGACATGTACCAAAACTTGGATTACGTGACAATCTCTAGTGGGAAATGGTTTCTCAAAACTTCCATCATGCATGAGAACAACAAAGTTGTGGGCTGCCATTACTGTCACGGAAAAAACAACCTTACAGAATTTGGTTATGATTATGCTTACAGGAAAGCTCTTAGAACTGTCCTAAAATTCATCGCCACTTCTAATCACAAAGGCATGATATTTTTCCGGACATCTACACCAGATCATTTCGAGAATGGGGAATGGTTCAGCGGAGGGACTTGTTCAAGACAAGAGCCTGTCAAGGAAGGAGAAATTAAGTTCAAGGAGTTAAACAAAATTTTACGAAGAGTTGAATTGTCTGAGTTTCGGAAAGTAAAGTCTATAGCTTCAAAAAATGGTGTGAACCTAAAGCTTTTAGATGTAGCACCTCTATCACTTCTCAGGCCCGATGGTCATCCAGGTCCCTACAGGCACTTCTATCCTTTTGCCAAGGATAAAAATGCAACCGTCCAGAACGACTGTTTGCATTGGTGTCTACCTGGTCCCATTGACGCCTGGAATGATGTACTAATGGAGATGGTAATGAATGGATGATTTGTTTGCTTCCTGATGATGAGCAAACTTGGTTGGCTAAATGAGATGATGTTGTTTAAATCACTTGTATTCACATGCTTTCCTGAAATGCCATTTATTGATCAATCACATCCTGCATTGCTGCAAATGTTCAGTTATAATCATGTTACAAGGTAGGACACATGTGTGTCTTAGTTTAGGATGTCTTGTTGTTTCTCTAAATGTTTAACCTTGTTTTTATTCATTCATGTCAATGAGAATTACAGATCATAAATATTGCATTTCCCAAGTAGAGGATGCTTACAATCACACAATTAGTCAGAATCAACACTGTTGTTGTTGCAGAGAAAGAAAGCGTGGGAATACTGGAACAGCAAGCACTAAGGAAATCAATAACAGACTGATGTTTGGAGTATACAATTTATACAGTCACTGTTGTTGATATTCGGGATTGAATGCCAGAGCTTCAAGATATATGAGCTCCTTCATTTGTTCTTCTGTCAGTGCATGATGCTCGAAATCAAAGTTAAAAGGAGTCGTGCAGCTTGGCTCGTCGCTGATGTCATGAAGAGATGTTAAATAAGGATGTGCAAGAGCATCTTCAACTGCAACATAGCATCATACAAAAATTAGAAATGAGGTAAAATGCTCAATGCATTTCTAAAAGGGAGTTGCAAACATGCTACTGGAAAACTATTCAAGAAAAAATCAATTGTTTCTATCAGAATGCCCCCCAGAGAGTGTTTCAATTGTAAGAATCATCTGACTTATCTCGATCTAAACAAATAACACAAAACTCCTGAGCGTAGCTAAGAGTCGCATAAACGTAATAAAACACCACACGCATAACAAACTAACCAGTAATCCTCTGTCTAGGATCAAATGTTAACATCTTCTCGACCAGGTCAATAGCTGAAGGATTGACACGTGGAAACTTCTCTGTGAAGGATTGACGACGATACAGTGGCAGTTGACTTATGTACCTCTTGGCATTTTCATTTAAAAAACCCAGTTCAGCCTCTGAAGGAGTACCAATGAGCTGGAAGAAATATTAACCGAGCTTTTGTCATTTAATAAAATCAACACTGGAGCATCACATCACATCACAACCAAATCGAACAAAATAAAACTAAGGTAAGTTTCAAAATTCTAAATAAGGTCAAAGATAAAAATAAATAAAAAGTACAAAATAACAAAGTCCACTCTACATGGGAATTAATTTTTCCTAATGCAACTAAATCTAGCAGAGACTAGATTTCCAATTAAAACTCCTTTGAAGTTTTAGCACAATCCAAAAAAAAAACTACTTGCAGATCCCAATTAAAAAACTGATTAGTCAGGACAATATACTCATATTACTAAATGGTTTGCAACAAGATATGATTTTCGAATTATTGGATACCCTAGCAAATAAATTACTAATGACACATCAGATGACTTCGATGTTTCACACATGAATGCTACCAAAAGTTGGATAAAACTGTTTACAGGAGTTTATCAGGCATAATATAATGGTGCATACAATCTGATACCCAAATCGGAGTGATTACACACGGAATACTATCTTTAACAGACAATCTAATGCTGACTAATAAATAAATAGATACATACGTTCTTTGTCAAAATAATTTAGCTAGCCTTTATTATGTAGTTTTTTTTCTAAGGTAAGAGTAGACACTTTAGAGCTAGTGCACAACAATTTAATAGCTTATCTAGAATCACACATACACAGAAACATTGACAAAATAAAAATCGGAAAGCATACTTAACATCTGTGTAATTAGATATGCAGATTAATGAAAAGTTATAGGTTTATCTTCAATCAACTCCCATTCTCTTTCCAAGATTTCCTTTATATTTATAAGTATAGAGGCCAGCACAATGACCATAGAGTTTCATCTTTTGGTGATATAGATTAATCATACTCTAGAGTTGGCCATATTCATTTTTTCAAAACTGCAAGCATTTTACACTGAAGTTCAAGTTCTGCCTTGCCTCACAAGCAAGGCGAAAATCTACTCAAACAGTGCGACACTGCACATAAGGTATATTCTCTGTAACTCTATATGGGGAAACGGAAACAAAGAAGTTGGGGTAATACTGCAGAAATCAGTATGCATCTTCTAGTTATAGCCAGGCAATTATAACATGTGGTGGATACCAAATTCTTTTAACATGATACAACATGCTGTCCAATATCATGCAGCACCATAATTAAACTATTTGTACTTGAATGTACAGGCTACTGAATTATCAATTTATCATAATGCTTAAATAAAAATGAAAGTACAAATAAATTCAAAACAAAAGACAAATGACAGAAACTGTTTTAATTGCCAAATAGAACTCTCCAAAACGAGTCATATTAAGGACTCTTGAGTCTTGAGAATGCAAGTTGTGGGAAGAAGTTTTCAATATTTATTGAAGCACTTTGGTCCAAGTACATCAAAATTATTCTTACAGCTAGCCTAGTACTTCTCTTTCAGAACTAACATAAAATAGGCAGATTAAATTACAAATCCGTTGAAAACGTTTTTAGGTGATATCACTGACAAAGAAATCATCAAGATAACATAAATAAATAAACAAGCATCAAGAGTACCTCCATGAGCAAACGTAACTGATGAACATGATCTCTACCAGGAAATAAGGGTTTTCGATCCATAAGCTCCATAAATATGCATCCAACAGACCATACATCGATAGCTGCAGTGTAATCTGAAGAGTTCAGTAGCAGTTCAGGTGCTCTGTACCATCTTGTAACAACATATTCCGTCATAAAATCAGTTTCAGAAGTGACGCGAGCTAAACCAAAATCACATATCTTCAGATCACAATTAGCATTCAGTAGCAGATTGCTAGGTTTTAAGTCTCTGTGCAGGACATTCGCAGAATGTATATACTTCAAGCCCCGGAGTATTTGGTATAAGAAATACTGCAGCCATCATTGAACATGAGTTAATTTTAAAAAAACATAAACAGACAGACACTCAGACAATGACTAATTCATGGCTCAGTCATATGGACTTTGTGTGGCATAGATCTCCGAATTGGAAGACTATATCGTGTCAATGGTGACTCTATTATTTCTCATCAGTTTTTTTCATGTTAAGTTCGAAACATCATTGCAAGACTTTCAAATTCTATTCCTATCTTATGCAGCTTGGATTTGTTGCAGCATTAAAGGGAATGGCATTACCACCGTTATAAGATTCTAATGAATAATAACTTCAAATTTGTTTAAAGGTTTCAGCCCTTCATGCATATCTCTACAAATGCTTACACACCATACCATGTAATGCACCAAATTGGTAGATGAAAACACATATACTTGCAAAATAGTCAGCATTTAAACAACACAAAAGCTTCAGAGTGATAACTTTCTTTTCCGTTGTTTAATATGTTCGATGAATGGATAATTTTGGATTGAATGCCTACTGCAATAATGAAACCTGCATGTGCGATAAGCAGAGATAAAATTATCAGGGCCAATCTGCCGGGCACTTGTTGTAGTACAACTGAATCCTTTAATGACTACTATTGATCATCCCGGCTTTTTTTATGGTTTGTCGACTACTCAGGCAGTTCATATTTACTGACCCTTTAGACTATTTATCTTCAGTAAGACCAAATGTTTTACATGAAAGAGGCATACTTTGATTAAATTTCCTAAAAGGGCATGGTTGTGACTCACCCGGCTCTATTTATCATATTTACTGACCCTTTACTACTGATCATCCAGGCTCTTTTTTATTTTCCCGTTTTCTGTACCCGTATCTATGCCCGTATTTGAACCCGTATCCGTACTTATGCTACTTAGGTTGTGAGTGGGACATTAAAGCAGGGTTTCTCTTATTAGTAACCTAAAAATACAAGAGACACTAATATGAAGCTACAAAGGATAACTGTTTGTTTCTTATTGTTTCCAAAACATTGTGGAATGGGGACCTGCCTTGAGCTGATAAAGCAACAGGGTAAGAACATTATTACATGGAAACTTCTACCTCTTCTTGTCTAACACGTTCTATTCGTACATATTGTTGTATTTACTATTATGGAATTAGAAAACTGCCTCTAAATAAGGTACTACTCCCTCCGTCCCATAAAGTTTGTCCACCTTTTTGATTATTTGTGAGGTATAAAATAATCAAAGTGGACAAATATAGTGGGACGGAGGGAGTACCATTTTAACTCTTCCTAACATCTGTTGATTTATCGATCAACTGGACCATTTTGATTCAGTTGAAGTAAGGAAAGACCTAAATCAAGGATCAAGATTGTATGATACGAATATAGTCTCATATAGGTGATACAGATGATCATCAGTCTCAATGTGGATTTAGTTACGAGTCATAACTCTCGTATTGTAAATCCTACCTATTTTTTTCATCTTGCAAGAGAGTAGATGTGCTGATGAACTATAAGTCATTGCCAAAAGAGATACGCATTAAATCTACTACAGATCGCAGTTAAGCAAATTACTAGTCAAGTAAAAGGATTAATAAAGTCAGCTACAGAAACTGCAGCAATTCATCAAGATATCTTTCTATTTCATGCATGCAACTGGTTACTGGCCAAACTTATTTCAATTATACTTTTAATATAAAAGAAAAAGATGAGGAAAGCAATGTAATCTAAATGATGATAATAATGCTAACCTGACAGTGCTCTTCCGATAGTGCTTGATTTGAACGAATAATCTGATGAAGATCAGTGTCCATGAGCTCGTAGGCAATGTAGACATCATTGAAAACCTCTCTTTGTGGAGGTGGTATTATGTCTCTGATTATCACAACCTGTAGATTGTGTATACGAAGATAAATTCAGTTCACACATCAATCAAAAAGAAGTCTACAAGGAAGTAGCTAGAGTGATATTTAAAATCTTTTCATTTAAAGAAACATGATAAAAGATCCAATTGCTAGGCCGACTGATAAGAAATGGAAATAGTAGGCACATTTTCGTGATCCATATGTCTGAGCAGCTTGATTTCTCTTAGAGTCCTCTTTGCATCGATTTTATTGTCAAATGCATTAGCAATCTTCTTAATAGCAACATTCTCGCCTGTCTCGGAATTCAAAGCTGAGCTGAAGAAGCACAAGTCCACTCATCCAAATCAAATAAAGGAAACAACTTTATAGTCAAATTGGATGTAAGCGAGGAGGGTTTTCACTTACCAGACTATACCATAAGCGCCTTTACCAATAGGCATGATTGGGGGTTGTACTTAGCAGTGACCTCAAAAATGTTACCAAATATGTTGTACTGTATGAATCTTCCACCGTGGCTGAGCGTGGCTGGAATATTATCAATCCCAGGTTGATGCTGTTGTTGCTGATGTGGTGTGGGATTTGCATCTGACATCTCCGTATCCCTTCCGCCGCCGCCGGCCTCCATCAGCTGAAATCGATTCCTTACTTTCAGGCGTGCTCGCTCTCTTTCACTTGCTTTCTTCTCTTTTTTTATTTTCTAATATTTTAATATAAAATTAATTAAATTACCCACAGCGAAACAAATACTCTACCAACAATTGGATGCAGAATTTATTTAATAAGTGCGCAAATGAAAGTGTGATGATTAAATTGAGGTTTATTTAAGTGCATTCATCTTTTTTGATGAACTATTAAATCTTACTTTATATTCATTGATTGCATTTCATTAATGTTTGAGACTGAACAATGTGATTTGCAATGTCACGTGCAAAACATGTGCAACTCATATGTCTCATTAATGTGTTAGCACAATCATGCATTGATAAAATGTAATCGACGAATTCCCAGGTACACCAAAAAAGATGGATCCACATGAGTATAACTTTGATTAAATATAGGAGTGGGAATCGAATCGTGCGTCACTTCAAGATCCTAAGATGGAGCCGTAAATATCGATAAATTCTTCGGCCAGATAAAAAAATCGGGCCGGAAAGAGCGAACCCTCTCAAAAATTCAAAGTCCATGAGCTTTTAAAAGTTCGTCGACTTAGGACTTGACCGGACCGAAATCGGAATTTTCACATACTTCAACGAAAAAAATTTATAATAAACCATACCAAATATTTTAATGAGTTATATAGTTTAAATAGTTATAAATAAAATTAAAGATATTTAATTATTTTATATTTTATTAGATGTTGTCATGATTAAAATCAATATAATATATTTCAAATTGTGCAAAATCGATATACTAATATTCATAATTGTGTAGTTTATAGAAGGGAACTATAGGTCGGACCGTAGGGATTCAAAAGGCAAGTTCGAGTCCTACTCTAAGGTATCGGATTCGGGCTTTCATAGGTCTGACATGCGAGCCGAGTTGGGCTTTTATCGAACAGGGTCGTCCAGCTTTTTATGAACTTTTCGAGTTTTAGAATTTTTAGGACGCCCCTAATTAAATATAACTAGCTTTGTTTGAGTATTGTTTTTCCATTGTTTAAAAATATTCTTACTTTGTATGCAACCAAGTAATCTTTATATGCTAATTGCTAATGACACTTAATTGGTTCATGTTCGACTTGTTAAGCTTTTACGAATTTAAATTTGAGTCGAGCATTTATTCAAGCTTTAAAAAAAATTTCAAATTGGTTTATTTATTTTTAGACGAGTTTTAACCGATGTCGAACTCTAAATAAGTTTTTTTTAATGAGCTTTAATGAAGTATGAACAATATTGTTGAGTTAGAAATATTTGCTAACTATGTAATAATAATAATAATTTTAAATAGGCTCATAAAAAGTATATAAGTAATTTAATTGAGTAAATAAAAACCTTAATTGAAAAATGATGTATGGTAAACAAGATATATATTACACTGCAGATCTTAGGTTCTTATTTGTTCCTGTATTATGAGGTCGTTTAAGGGTATGTATCAGGGTTCGGGTCCTGTACAGTCAAATTCAGCCAGAATTCAAATTTTAAAATTTAATTGTAAAACGACCTAGTTTTGATTTATAATAATTTAAACAATGCAGTTTTACTAAAAAATTCAACGTAGTTTTGGTATTCAATAACTTAAAAGTACGTCACTTCATTTATGACTGAAAAATGATGTTGGCAGCACATGATCCCAATCTCTGTTTCAGATTAATAATTTTTGATCGAATGATATGAGATGGTTTGAAGAATATACGACGAATTCCAATTGATGAAGCCCGAAAAATAGCAAATCGAATCAAATGACAGCTCGATCAAAAGTCTATTAGGAGACAGCGAGACCTACTCATGTTTGAAAGCTCATCAAATATAGTTCGAATATGCGACTAAGGCAAGTGAAAGCTTGTTGATAAGATAGCCAGATCATGAACACTTTTCAAAGTTTATATAAAGTTTAAATTCAGACAGTAAAATGTAGTTTTTATTCGGAAAAGAAGGTTGGACGAATAAAAAAAAAGTGATGCGTGTTCAACATCATCCGCAAACTGAGGGTTTTGATTCAGACATGGGAATTTAGCAAATTTAAAAATGATTCAACCAGCTACAAACTGATTTGACCGTGATTTGTTGATAGTTCATAACCTTTAATTTAGTTCGTTTTTGATACGCTAAATTTATTTTAATGTTTGGGTAAATTGCCAGAAACCACCCATAAGTTTGGATTTTTTTCCGGAAATCACTCATATCTTTAAAAATTATAAAGTCACACCCTTATGTTTATAAAATTTGTCAGAAACCACCCATATATTTAATTTTAATTGAAATATTAGTAAAAATGATAAAAAAACTTATAAAAAAAAAAAATACATAATTAATTAACAAAATTCATAAAAACATTTAAAAATCAGAATATTAAATAAATGTAAAATATAAATAGAAATTTGGAATGTATTCATATGATATGAATTTAAAATATAAATATAAAATCCATATGTTTAAAATTAACCGAAATATTAACAAAAACCATAAAAAAACTTTTAAAAATGCTAAAAAATACATATATAATTAAAAAATCATAAAAAAAACTTTTAAAATAAGGATATTAAATAAAATATAAAAATAAATTTTAAATGAAGTAGTATACTTCTTATTCATATGGTATGTATTAAATGTGAAAACTAGATATATACAAAAATATGGTGTCTCTATAAATTTTTGAAGTTTTTTTATTTTTATGGTGC
Source organism: Sedum album (assembly GCA_006409495.1). NCBI lineage: Eukaryota > Viridiplantae > Streptophyta > Magnoliopsida > Saxifragales > Crassulaceae > Sedum > Sedum album. The sequence goes on along the minus strand of QZGG01001007.1, from coordinate 58,283 downwards.
CACTATTAATTATGAGTTACATGGTATCATATTTGTAATTTTAAGACACCATATTTTTGTATAAATTTAGTTTTCACATTTATATCAAAATTATAGCTTTCAATAGAAGAATTATAATTTGCATGTGTAGTTAGTAGTTATATTGAAGAATTATAATACTGTTATACGGTTACAATTACTACATACGCCATATTTTTGTATAAATTCATTTTTCACATATGTATACATATCATATGAATACATTTCAATTTTATTTTTATATTTTATATTTTACATTTATTTAATATTCTGATTTTTTAAATGTTTTTATGATTTTTGTTAATTAATTATGCATTTTTTTCGTATTTTTATAAGTTTTTTTTATCATTTTTACTAATATTTCAATTAAAATTAATGATATGGGTGGTTTCTGACAAATTTTATAAACATAAGGGTGTGACTTTATAATTTTTAAAGATATGGGTGATTTCCAGAAAAAACCCAAACTTATGGGTGGTTTGCGATAATTTACCCTTAATGTTTTGTCAAACAACTTTTTGATGAGGAATAAAAAAAGGAAAGGAATCTGATATAAAGTCTCTTTGTATATAAAATATACATGGTCCAGATTTTTAAAATCAAAATTGAAAGTTACCAAAAATGGAATTAAAATAATTCGTAATTAATTGTGAGGGTAATTTGGCAATAGCAAAAGAAGGTTGTTTGGCGTATCCCCATTCACTCCAAAAATTAGGTCATTGCGATCGGAGTTGCAAGAAGATCGTACCTTTATTGTCTACGGATCTCGATTAAGAATTTGGGAAATCTCTAGGGTTTGAAATTGGGTACAACAATTGACGCCTGAATTGTAGATCAAAGGAAATTACGCCGAATATCCCGTTAGTGGATGTTTTTTGTTTTTGTTTTTTCGTGTCTGCTGCCATGCCGACCATTCTCAACCGCCGTGGTGTTTTTGTAATGAGACAAATGGAAACTTATTATGGGGCGGTTATCAAGGATGGAATACAGGATAGCTAACAGAAAAAAATATTTGAACGATATTCTAGTAAATTGTCAATATCTGTATGGTCCATCAATTAGCTAACTATGGTTCTAGTACCATCCAATACAAAATTCGAACCATATCGATTCTCGGAAATTGATTTGAACATCGTGCGAATGCTGTCGTGAAAATGTAAAAAATGCTTGTATGGTTCGTAAATTATCAATTGCTGGTTTATAAACCATGTTACAGAATCATAAGTATTTTTGGTTGGTTCATGAACCATATTCTGGTAAATTGTCAATATCTGTATGGTCCACCAATTAGCTAAATATAGTTCTAGAACCATCCAATACAAATACTCGAACCATATCGACTCGCGAAAATTAACTTACTCGATTTATATATGGTCCAGAAAAGTATACTATATGGTTCTTGAACAATCTAATTCGATATTTTGAACCATATCAAGTTTGTGTCAGAATTACTGCTTGCATTATTACTGCTTACGTTTGAAAACATGTCGACGGGAAATTCAAAATAAGATCGAATCAAAATTTGATTTGGGACGCATGTACTGTTGTAATTAGTTGGAGGATTTTAAGGAGATATTATGTTAACTAACTTTCAATATAATTATTTTATGGAAACTTTACGAATTTGCCCTTTTGTTTTATTTTGGTAAGTAATTGATTGTGTATTTTAAACCGTCCAATTGAAATCAATAGAAGGTTAGGATTATTTTATATGAAAACTACCACTTTATACATGATCCCTTCCCATACAAAAATTACAGTTACCCACTTACCCTTATCCATGAAGTTTTCATCTTTTGAAATCAACAATGCTTGCTACTCAATTTATTTATATTATGCAAAATCAACGAGTATTGATTCATCTATCGTCAACTTTTTGATATTTCTCGGAATAAACGAGCACTTAAATTTTAGCGTTCTCCGACCGCATCACTGATTCATATATATGTGGAGGTTTGTTCAAGTGGATGTGGATCCATCTTTTTAGATAGACTCGCGAATCTCATTTTGCATCCGTTGATTGTATTTCGTCAATTATTGAGATTGCATCACGTCATTGCACATGTCTTGTGCATTATCACGTGCAAAATAAGTGCAACTCACATGTCTCATTAATATGTTGACACAATCTCGTGCATTGATAAAATGCAATCAACATATGCAAATTGAGGTTCGCGAGTCCACCAAAAAAGATGGATTCACATGAGTAAACTTCTATTTACGTATAGGAAAAGGATCAAGAGAGACGCTTATAGTTTCGTAGATCCGTAGACATCATCTCAATCGTTGATTTCTAATCATCCAACGGTTAGTATTGATAAACGTCATTTCTCAACCGCCCGTTTATTTTGCACATTCAACTACCTATTTAAATTAAAAATTCAATTTAATCTCAAATGTCGGATCAATCAAAACAACGAATGAGATCATGTTCTCTCGTCTTACAAAACTTATATGTCGTTTCTATACTAACTCTATATGTATATAGGGTTATATTAAAGAAAAACAATATGTTTTTGTGAGACGATAAAACTTAATCTCTTTTGTTGATTTCGATTATGATTAAGGTTGGTTAATACTAAATGGGTTGTTGAATTTTAAAGAAAACTCACCAACTGATTGAGTTTAACCGTTTTATTTAGGATTTTATCTCATCCATTGAATTATTAGTGTAATCAAAGATCAAGATCATATCTAATGGTTTTACTTATACTTAATATTCTTTTTTGAACTCTCTCTCTATATATAAAGGAAAAAATTTAGGAGGACATGCATATTTTAGTGAGACGGAATGACTAATCTCGGCCGTTGGTTTATTAATCCAACGGTTGATATACATAACCGCCAATCTCTAACCGACGTGCGTATTTTTTGTAAAATAACCATCCAGTTACTTAAAATTTAACTTTTTTTTCAATCGTCAAAATAATCAAATGAACTGGAGAAATTACGTCCCTCTGTCTAACAAAATATACATGTCTCCCTCCCCAGATCCTAACTATATATAAGGTTTGGACATTGACAAATGAATTTTGTGAGATAGTGAAACATCATCCTAAACATTGATTTTGATAATCTAAAGTTTTTATTTAGTTGCTATAAAATATAGAATTAAGGGATATGCCCAAATCATGGAGCAGTCGAATAGAAATGTTTTAAATCTTTTCACTAATCAGAGCCCCAATTTTAAGTATTCATTTGGCGGGTAATCCCTAAATTTAGGTAGATCAGTTATGAAAGTATTTTTAAGGCAAGTAATTCGCAGTAAGGATATTGTTGAGAGGTATCAAACATTTTTCATTGAAATGCAACAACTAGTGGACTATCAAACAAGTAGCCAAAAACAACATTAATTAGCTTTATTCATCAGCAGCAGCAAGCAACCATTGTGTCTGATCAGATGCATTTGATCAATCAAACAACACTGAATTGCTTGCAATGTCCTATTTGTAAACTCTTTGCTTCTCTTACCAGACGAACACAAGAGCGGTCAAGGCAGACGCCACACAAAGAAGGAATGCAGGGGATGAATTAGCTGCAGATGATTTGACATTATCATCATGGGGTGTAGGTGCAGGTGCTGGAACAGTACTCTCAGAAGCCAACTCAAACGAAAAATGATCTCCGGAAGTTCCCTCGGTGTCGCTCGTAACTGAAATGTGGAGCTTGGTTCCAAGCTCACAGTGCTTGGCAATGCCAGAGTAAAAGAAGTAATCTCCCTTTTTCGATAGATAGTAGATTGTCGGACCTCTGGCATATTGAGAAATCGGAGCCACTTGGGTGCAGTTGTCGAAATCACTCTTGTTCACTTGGTAAACATTGTACTGACCTGGTCTGTAAGGGAATACTGCATACCTCAAACAATCAAAAACTTGTTAGTAAATTTAATTTTTTGTGTGGAAAGTATTCAAAAAATGATTGAGTTATTATATTTCCTACCAAGTTTATCTCCGACTCCGAAGACTCTTGGAGCAGCTGCCCATTCATCATAATACGTAGCATTTGGAGGTACTGCCCAACCTAAACTTCCTCCAACAATGTGGCTAAATGCATCAACTCGCGGTGCAATGATCGCCACGGCTATAACGAATGAAACAGCAATGAGATGCCCCTGCGCCATTTCCTTGCGTTAATCTCAGCGTTTTCTTTCTTTTGGCTGACGAAGGAAGAAGAGACTCTTCCTTCCAAATTTGACAAAAGAAAGAAGATCACATACTTTGGAAAAAACATAAAGTGGAGACTGGAAGGAGGATTTAATGATGTTTTTCTTTCAGCAATTTGTCTGTTTTTTCATTGGCTTGGAGATATTTGAGCTGAGCGGTTATTTATATGGGTCACTTTAGCAAGATCATTTTTACCCATTTTCACAAATCGATTAGCTTTACAAAAATGAATCTCGTGCAGCGCAGCTAATTGCTTCGAGGGAGCAATTGTCAATATTTCATGCCAATGCATTCCTTAATCCTTTAACTTAAACATAAGCTGTGTGACATTGATGAACAAAGAAAATCATATAACAAATGATCTTGAATCAATAAACAAACTTCCAACTTCTTTACTCGCATTGAACTTCTTGCAATATTAAAAAGAGATCAAACACGCCCAAATATCATAAGCCAAGATGAAAGTTGTCCATGGGGGTTGAAGAAAAATAAAATCATAAAAATGTAAATGATGTAGCTGTAAACCCTAGCCCTTCAATAATTTATGTGTGAAGGGGTTCAATGATAACCTGATTAATTTACAATGGCAGCTTTATATGCGATCCCTCATCCCTATAACTTTTCAGCAATTTTCACCATGGCATCGGCCATCTTGTTAAGAACCTCCACAAGATTGGCAGCACTGTGTCTACGCTGCTCCCTGTCTAACTGAGATTGTTGTTCTGAACTTGGAGTTGAGAGTGAAGCATTTTACCATTCTTTTCCAACACATCTATCAGTTTGTCTTGCAAACTTAATGTTGCCGTCTCTGTCTCCCCATCCTCTACAGAATTTCGCTTCCTTTTCTTGGCATCCTGAGAAGATCCTCCTTTTTGATGAGTGGGAGGCTCCTCATGTCCTGCCCCTGCAAAAGAAATGCAATGATGATTTCACATAATTATTAGTGAGGCGATCATAATGGATAATTTACATTATATAGACGGAATATATTATAGAATTGCTGATTGTAAACATGCACATAAACAAAACAATGTAGCACTAACACTTGAGACAGATCTTCTTGCTCAAAATCTGAACACTACAATGGTATATGGCCCCACCCACATCTACCAAGTTATTCATCATGATGAGTTGAGACATACTATCAATTTACAATAAGTAGATACACATGGTGTGAATGTGATCAAAGCAAACACTATTAAAATATAGAATTCTACACATAAATCCAAAGTCTAGTGAATGCTAATTACAGTATCAGATCCTAGGTGTTCATTTTTGTGTTGAAATCAGCCAAAAAGATAGATATTTTTTAATTAAGGGTGTATGTCTAATCTTCCAATTTGAGATCTTTAGAACTGTAAAATGTTTGGTTAAGGGTCAGGGTGAAAGTTTAATATGGCTCAGTCTAGTGCTTGAAATACAATCTATAAAAAACGCATTTAGATCCTGAAAATCATTAAAAGCCCACACAAGCACACCAAGTTTTTTTATCTACAACTCCAACATAACTATAAGGGTTCGGTTCCTTTGCGACCCCCTTGCAAACGTGCATATTGCATTTTCAACCATCTGCATTTTTTACTCAACTATATGCACATTCGAGTCTGCATTTTTGCACCCGCTAAAAGACAAAAAAACGTGCACTAAAAGACAAAACTAATAAAGTGTAAGATTAGGACCGTTGGATCAAATTGATCCAACGATCTCATAAGTCATAAGGGGGTCGCAGGGATCGCACCCTTTAATGGGGGTCGTAATTGAACGGGATCCTAACTATAAAGCTACCAACAACACCTGAATTCTGACAAAGTGTTTGCATATGCAGAGCCTCAGACAGAACACAAATATGTATTTATCAAAAAAGAAACCGATACCTTGGCCAGGAAAAGAAAGAGGTTGATATATCTTCTCTGCAAGTAAAAACACAGAAAAAAACAAAAATAAGTGTGAATCGCCATCACCTACACCCAATGCTGTCCAATACACATAACAAAATCCATAAAGAAACAAACAAAAATCTTAAAGCCAAAGACTGGTTCATAGGATTTCTTAATTCATCAAACACTCTGCATCACCTGGTGCCAGCTGCCTGGTCCTCACCAGGATCCTTAGGCATCATTTTCTTCTATGATATCGTTTCAACCAATTAAACATAAAATCAAGCGCAATAATTCAAGATTAATACACAAGAAACAGGTATTGACCTGAAATCGGGATGGGAGCTGCAACTCGAGTGGGCACAGGCTGCGCAGCGGTTTCATCCTCATCATCGGAAAACAACCCGTCCTCAGCTCCAGCAGCAGAACTTCTCCCACTATCAAACACAGTTTCAGCAACATCACCATCCACAGGACCCAAAGCTAAATCCAAACCAGTAATAGGCGAATCACCTTCCAAAATATCATAAACCTCACGATCGAAAAAACCAGGCAATTTCCTATCCCTCCTTAAATCATTCCTCATCACCCAAAACGAATCACTCTCATCCTTAATCCCATTCTCCCACTCCTTAATCTTCTTAAAATCTCCAGCCAAATTACTCCACCTTTTTCTACACTGCACTGGTCCTCGATTCACGCCGTGCCTTTTGCAATACGACGACACCGACGCCCACTTCGGCTCAACACCGAACGAAGCACGACCTCTCCGTACTTGATTCTCCACAACTCTCTTACCTTCGATCAGTACAAGTATCTCCTGTCTCGTCCATCGAGGCAGCCGCGGCGTTTTCGAAGCTGTCTCTTCTCCTCCAACCACCGTCGTTGCATCTCCTCCGTCTGAAACCAAACTGAGCGTCGCGGTCGCCGTCGCCGCCATGTTTTGGAGTCAAGCGCCGCCGACGTCGCTAGGGTTTTTTTCTTGTTTTTAAATAACGGGGTTTTGAAGGAGGAAACGGCGTTAAGGCACCCCCGTTTTGATTAGGAAGGGTTGGTTTAGTTTAATAGGAGCTTTTGGAGAAATAGAAAAGGCAAAACAAATTCCGTAATATGAGAAAGTCTTTGCTTTTTTGGAGTTTACCTATTTCTAATATCGTTAACTAATCCTTCATTTTGTTATTAATTAGTACTAATCACTTCAATATTTTTATTTAATGGTAGATTTTATTTATTAATACTCCCTCCGTCCCATTATTAATGTCCCATTTCCTTTTTGGGTGTCCCAAAATCATCTTCCCATTTCTAAAACTTATCATAAATGAACATGTCTTCTTTAGTTTTCCACCACATATTTCTCTTCTCTCTTCCTTTTTCACCACTTATTATCTATCAAATCACTTTTTTTCTCTTTCCTTACCACACAACTATCTTTTTTAATTATTTTTTCTTTCATTCTTTAAAAACCGTGCAAAGAACCAAATGGGACATAAATTATGGGACGGAGGGAGTAGTATAGACTGATTATGATGTTGAAATAGAATCAAGAAGGACGACAAATATTTGTCAGACGGTAGAATATAATTTTAATTATTGATTTGATTAATTTGACGTTTAAGATTAAAGTTGGACGGTTAGACTTGACAGTTATTTTTTGTTTAAGTCTCATCCGTTTAATCAATGATCCAGATTGTGTGTCACCGTTTTACAAATAATCATTCGTCATCCTTAAAATTTTCTTTTAGGATATCAAACTTGGTTTTGCTTAGTTTTACTTTTAATTTTAATCATATTGTGCAATTTGATTTACAAAATCACGTGTAGTAAGATGTGAGTTTTTAATGCGAATATCATCACTGATTTGTTGTAAATCAATTATTAAGATTTTTTAGTTATGTTTTATATGAAAATAATAGTCATACATGGTGGGTTTCTATCAAGAGATGATAACTTCTTGTGAGATCGGAATATTTAATTATTATTACGATAGAAATAATTATTAATTTTTAAATAAATTAAACAGTTGATTTATAATATAACAGAATGTTATTTATTTAAATTTCAACCGTTAGATTATCATGTTTCACGTAGCCAACCTTTCTATTAAGATCTCTTAAAGTTAAATGTGTTAAGATGAATTGGAAGAGGGGGACATATAATTATAATTGTGGGGTAGTTGTGCACTAATCAGGGTATAGTTGGCCAAGTCTTATTCCATTAGAGAAAAAAGTAGCTAGAAATGAAAGGCGTGCATAAGATGAATGGAGGGAGATACACATGGATAGATATGATGATAGGTGTAGATAACTAATTGAGTTTTAGAAGATAATGATAAGGGCAGCCTACCCTACAAACACAAAATGAAATTAAATAAAGAGGTTTTATTTAGTTATCTTTCCCCCACCAGCATCCATCCATTGTCCTAATCAACCACTAACACTTTTAATTAATGGCTAATACTAATCCTCATCTAAATGCTTACTGATGATAATCATTGACTATAACTTTTTAGAATTCTATGTTAAATTCTTGTAGTGATAATTATTCCATTTTGATGTGTTAGAACGGAAAATTTGTGCCAATCAAGGGTAGCCTAGTGGTAGTGGAGATTGTATTACAAGTCACGTATGAGTTCGATTTGGGTACTAAAACAATGGGGCTTTATAAAAAATGATCAGTGACGGATCTAGGGAGCCCTTTTTAAAAAAAAATTATTACTACTTCATCGCTCAAGGAATAGACAAACTCCATACTCAAGGCGGATATGCACTTAGGAGGGCTTGAACCACCGACCTTTATGACCAGAGACCGAGTGGCTGACCGCTAAGCCGCTACTCCTTGTGATCTAGGGAGCCCTTTCATCATATATATTTGACATTATGGAAACTCGACCTAAAATCTTCATAGCCTAATTGTTTAAACCTTGAATAACAAAGAAAGAGAGCTGAGTTCGACCTCCCTTAAGGAATTTTTTTCAAAAAAATTGTTTTTGCCTGTTTTTTGACCCATCTTAACTCCAAGGATGGATCCGCCACTGCCATGATACAATAACTTGACCTTCTTTCAATTCATTGCTCTTGTAAGGTCGGTTAAACGATATCTATCATACACAATCACCAACTCACTCACACCAAAACAAAACAAAAATAGAAAGATTTAATACTTAGGGAATAATTTTTTCTATTTCAAAAAAATGACCGAAGGGTTCATTATCTCCCTATTAAGAATCCGGGAGCAGCTTTTGACGGTTTCAAAACCGTCACCTCTCAAACCGTCACCCATGATCTCCCAAACCGTCACCTCTCAAACCGTCACCCACGATCTCCCAAACCGTCGCCTCTCAATCTTAGGTTAACTCGGTGTGGAATGATTTGTATTTTTTTAAAATTAAGGATAAGAGATCAGTTTTTAAAAAACCACTTGAATCCCTAATTTTATACATTGAATGAATAATTATTTCATTTAACTATATTATGAAATTAAAATTACATGCACATATTTATGTGCAGAAACCACTAGTATGAAGAACTCTAAACTAACTACACATTATGTGAGAGTAATTTCCCTTCCATTTTGAAGAGTAACCTCCCTCCCATAATGCTAATTATTTTAGTAATCTACATCAAGGAGTTACACTCCACTTGACATTGCTTCACTCATTTAATAACATTCTAACAATTCCTCACATAAAGAAAATCAAGTGTTATAAATAAAACACGACTCAATTCACAAGGGTGATAGCTTCTACGATTTAAATCTGCAAAGGATATGTGAGAATAATCTTTGAACCTTCCATTAGAAAGATATGAAGTATTCAGTAATAATTCAGCAGACATCATTCATACACAACACTTTTAATCATAGAGATATCATCTTATTCTCCACATCACATCTTTCAAATTCACTCTTTTTTTTTGTTGATAAAAGGCGAAAAGCCAGAGAGCCATAAAGGCAACAAAGACAGAAGACAAGGAAAACAGTTATGAAACATGGCATACGCTATTCAATGCTTCAAAACCATTTCTGCTCATCTCGGGCATAAGAAAAACTCAATTGAAGGCAAGCTTTCAAACTTCACCACAAGGATCTTCCTGACCTATGTATTTAAGAGAGCCATACACTTTGCAACAACAATATTCATTGGTAGAGCCGTAGTATTATTCCAAGACCACTGGTATCTATCAAATTCACTCTTGATAGGATTTTAACATTATCATACCTAAGAAGTTTTTCTGAACACAATATTATCTCCAAAGTGAAAACAATAATTACATGTAAGTTTAAAATGTTATATCCAAATCATTTTTATGTCGCATAAATAATTTACTTGTCCATATTAAAAGTACAAACAGAGTAAAAGCATCATTAACTTGAGTATCTCAAGTACATTGAAACACCAGTCACTCTTTCTCATTTCACTTTGAATTTTATTCATAGACATGTATCAATTACGGAGTACTAAACTTTTCTAAGGTGTTGTCAATGTAATGTGGCCGACATGACATATGACTTTTTTGTCCTACTAAAAATTAATTAGCAGACACATTTACATGTCTTTAGTTCACATTTGATATATATACTTTGTTTACATACATTCATTCATTAGTTTGCACAATAATCATGTAATTGATTTTATGCGTATTTGTGTCATAACCATTAATTTTGTTCTAATTGACGTATCAGTGATATCATTGTTGCCATACAATCAAAAATCAACATAGAGGCTTGATATCTCCAGTCCCTACATTCAAAATTAACATTCGAATTCAGTACATTTTTATGACGACAACCCAACATTCATGTGGTCATCATGAAACTAAGAAATGTCACTAGTCAAATCTCTTTTTGATGACACCCATAACCTTCAGGTTGGATCTTAAACTTAACATGTTGCACTTAAAAATATCGACTAGTTATGTCAATTCGTGTTCATGTGGCTCAAACCCACAACATGTGTAACACTTTCAAGCAAACTATGTTCATAATATTTTGTGTTGGCATGATTTAAATCTTTCTTACTATGGATTCTGATTTGTTGTGCGTAATTGATAAGACATATTTATACGTACAATTATTATGCAAACTCACATCTTTTAATGCATATGTATCACTAATTTTACTTATTCTACAAACTTTTCTATTCCAGGTGCATTGAAAGAGCTTTGGAGAAATATAGGTTAAAAGATGCTGAAACGAGCTTAACTGGACCATTGTATTAGATTAGAGCAAACCAAATAATCAGATTAGGTACTTCCCGCACATGTTGAACATTGTGCGGTTAACCCCTAGATGACTGCATGGCGGGTACCGAATGACCGCCAAATGATGTCATCATGTCATCAGCACAGGTTATATACAATTTGACTGAATATTAACAGGTCTAATAAGAAGGAAAACATCACATACTTGCTGCCTAACAAAACCCCACCTTCTTTTCTCCACTCTGAAGGCGGCAAATTCCCAATCTTTTCTTCACTTTCTCTCTCAAATTAATATATAATTTCTCCACCAGCAAGTCGCTGCAGTTTCAGTTGAGAATCAACGTAAGTCTTTTTTACTTCAATTGAGATGTCATTGGCTATGTCTAGCTAATCTAATAGCAACGACTTAGTACAAGATCGTGAAACAAAATATTTTGAGACTAATACATAATTATCAATTCCATATTCTTGTATTAATTCTTGTTCGTAGTTGCATGGTTTTATTTTATTGGACTGAAGGAACTTTTTCCATCGAATTTAGTTTGAGATATGAAGCCTATTATTATACTTGATGATACTTGGCATAATTCAAGTAGATCACTGGGAAATAAACACTAGATCTTTGCCATCTAGTTTGTCTTGCTTGATACGTACTACTATTTTGCTGCAGAATTCATCTTCCCCTTGAAAGAATTAGAATTGGTTTTAAAGCATTAAACGCATTCTACCTTTGTCAGAATCTTTGAGCCCGGTAAGGGAACACATCTACAAAAGGGATTAATGGTTGAATTTTGGCCTTTTAGGATCGTAGCACTCTTTCCTATTGTTATCCTCTAACGGTGGGAATGGCAGACTTGCCATAAGTTCGAGTGAGTTCTTTCTCCTCTTTTAGGAGCTTTTCATAAGTAATTGCACTCATTGGTAGTTCAAAGAGGTTATTTATTGTCATAACCTTTTTCCGAAGTTCGCTGTTCAGCCCAAGGGTTTTTATCAAAGCGCTCGATCACTCTTCATCCTATAAAAATCCGAGAAAGGGAGGTGAAAGAGGATCACCTTTTTACTATACTGAAATCGAGTTGGTAAAAGACAAGATTTTTGTTCTGCTCTTGAAAAATGTTTTACCTTTTGTGTGGGAGAGGGAAAAAATGAGGTAGTGACGTAGGGACTCGAGCTTTCTCGTTCTTTGCAGGTACATGCGAAGAAATGATGAAAAGAGCAGTATTTATCGATTGTTATCGTAATGTATGATTACTTTTTGCTGAGATAAAGGACTACTTTTTTACATCCACCGTGCAATACATGCAGTTATTAATAGACAAAAGAATCATGGTATACACTTTCGTGTACTAGCTAACCATTACGTATGTCTATTGGAGATCATATTCACTCTGGTACCGTAGTAGGGTAAACTAGAAGGGAAATGAGACATCACTTTGGGCTTTGTTGATTTACTACGTGATGATTTTATTGGAATCCTTTCCATGTAAGCTGGTTGTACAAAGTTCGTTTGTTCATACAGACAATGTTATTTGAGGATCTTTTGTTTGCTCCGCCAAGTAAGGTAGCTAGAGCTAACCAATTCTTCATTAAAAGGCATGATTGTCTTTAACTGCCGAAATGTAGTGTAAAGAACTAGTAAGAATTGTGCCTGCCATCTCCAATTCGAACTGCATGTCGATATTACTCTAACACTATAAATGAAGGGTCGAAAAGTGTCTTCACTTCATAAAAAATACAAAAATAATTTAGAACTAGCACGTATGGATATGGATGCAACAAACAAGGTTTCTGTAATTACTGCCAAAATGGGGTAACTGCAATATGAAATTATTATGCATGAGCTAAGAGAATTTAGAAATTGAATGTTTAATTGGTTTGTGATAAATATTAGTTGCGAGTGAGTGTGCTAAGTTATGCTAACATCATAAATAGAAGAACCCTCATCCATCCTTGCATTTTTGCAACCTGTTTTCTTACAACACAAAACCCGCAGTTACTAATTCCTGCTTGAGTAATTCCAATTTACGATTCGTTGTGAATTCGACTTCTACTTACCACTTCACTAGGTCATAAGAGAGTTAGTAGATTTGACACGTACAACGATGCACTTTTAATAATTTACAAAAACTTTCATTAAACAACATTTATAGTGCCACACATATACATCTTTACCTTCACAATTAATATAATTGTTATCGTAAGTTTGTTCCTCAGCTAACACGTGAGCAAAAATACCAGACTTATAAGCATTTTTATCTCATTCACCAGTATCTTCAAATGATTAGTACACTCCTCATTATTCATTGAAAAGTATGATATAATATTGGAGTTCGAGAGATTGCAAAATTATCATTGGTAAACTTATTTAGAGTTATATCAACTTGGAGTGATTGATTCAATAAAAGCACAATAGTTTTGTATGTAATTTTAATTTTTCTAAAACTCATACTATTTATTTCTCATATCAAACTTTGAGTTTATTTATGATTTCGAGTACTGAATCGCACTCATTTTTTTAATCAAATTGAAATCATAATATCACAAATAATTTTCAATTTAGTGAGGAATATCATTGAATCAAGATCCACTTACCCTACATTTGAAAATTACTCATATAATAATTTAATTATATAATTTACTATGAGACGTATTCTTCTTTTATGAAACGAAGGCACATCATCTCAACCATAAATTTGATTGATCTGGCGGTTAAGATTAAAGTTTGTTTTTAATTAAATTAGGCAGTTGGATTTGTAAAATGTGAGGGTGGTTGAAAGTGACATTTATTAATATCAACCATTAGATTGATAGAAACAATGAACGAGATAATATTCCTCCCTTTTTCACAAATTAATATTCATTCTTGAACTCATTACAGATGAATTATATATTATATAAATTTCCTTCAATAATGTGGAAGAATGACACATCTTGTTCAAAATCAACTTAATTTTCATGTTTGACGTGGTCAACAGACCTACGAAAACTAAAAGGTTTGGGTATAAATTAAGAATACTTTAACGAGTCCATGACTGTGACATTACTTTTCAGTAGAATAGAGTGCAAAAACTGGTCTTTCGTCATATAATGAGAGTCCAGCTCATGTGCGACTCATATAATTTTTTGAGCTAATTGTACTTTGCCATGTAAGTGCATATATGCAATGACACACTAAAAGTGCACAAAACGATAAATGCATTATGCACTAAACGATAAAATTTATAAAGTGTAGATTTTGAACCAGTGGATTGAAATGATTCAACTGTAGATAAGTGGATCTCAAAGTTCATAAATACAAGAGTGGCTCTCAACTGATCCTAACTCCACATTATGATCCATCTTTGTAATTTAATAATTTTTAGCTACTGTTATAACTGAACTAACCTTTGATGAAGTCGCATTACTTTACGATAGTATAGAATGCAAAAACTGGTCTTTAGCCACATTATGACCCATCTTTAATGGGGTTTGAGCGTGTCTAGGTATGAGTGCGTCATAGACTCATAATAGAAGTAATGACAAATACATATACACAATACACTTGCGATTGCATTTAGTTTACAGAGTTGATTTTTATTTGATTGCAACGATCACGATGTCAGAACTACAATTACAGAATGCAAAACATTCATTGCTTTTGTACTAGGAATGAGTCAGCATAGATCTATTGAGTGTCGGTGCTCAACTGAGTATCATTGATCACCTGTTTCTATTTTTCAAGCAAGGCCCTGTAGTGAGTTCTGCAATTCGTTCAGTCATTCTAACATAAGTCGTGATATCATCATCGTAATCTCCCGTGCCGGGAGTTTAGAAATTGCTTTGAAACTGAGTGTAGCAGACACGGTCACTTTAAGAGTTTGTAAGTCTGTCCATGAGTAATTTGACAATTGCAGGAGCATCAACTGTGACCGCAACCTTCACACTGGGTTTATTCGTCCAGTCTGTCATTTCGCCAAACCTATAAGAATCGTCTCACACAAAATCAAAATTTTTACTCCAAAGGGAACACATCAACTATGCAACAAACCCCGATCAGAATCTATTTTTTTAAAATAATGAACATATACTGACACCTTTTTTGCTTATTGTAGAATAGTGTGAGACCCCTCGTGATTCCTGTCGTCTGAACTCTCACAGCACCTTCCACAAATGTGATGAGGGAGGGGTTGATTGCAGCAATTATGCAAGTTGGATCATGGAGGTAAACTCCTGCATGCAAAGCACAAGATTGTCGGATGAAAAAACCTCAGCTCAATCGATACCATTGCATCACATCTAGCTGCATACCAACCTTTTATATTGTATGCGTCATGGTGATAAGCGTAGTACACATCAAGTATTTGGTCCAAATACTGAGCAAATTTGCCATTTGAGTTTGACAACTTTACACGATCAGCATCTGCTCACCATGATACATCACAACATATTTTAACTGGCAATGTTGACAAGAGGAAAAGTGAACAAGAGAAATGTAAACTGTGAGGATTAAACATGCTCCAAATTAACTATGGAATTCTGTTAGTGATGCAAATTCAGGAATCTTTGTTTTAAAATTTTTGCAACTTGGGGTCATTTAAAAGACTTATATTTACAAATGTGCAAGATTTATTCAAAAAACTTGCACTGTCAGAAAGATAATTTACGGGAGGCTTTATAGCTATTAGCTAATGCAATAATATGCCCGATCACCACATAATGATGCATACAGAGAATATGAAAATATTGGTTCGTTATCAGCTCACGATATATCTAGTCAACATAAATTTCAAACACATTTATAATTCCTAAATATTGTGTGGTTAATCGAATGAGAATGTGCGTAACGCAGGTTCAATAAAGAAGTCTACTTGCTGTCTTCACAAACAAAATTTTCATATTGAGTTATGACGATGTATAGGATAGTGAATTTGAGTCCCTCAACTAGTCCACGAGATAGTCCACAAATAGATGTAGCGGGTCAAATAAGTAACTTTACTTGGTGAATGAGTGAAAGATAAGCGACTTGTGGACTTGAGAATCGACTAGTCTGACGACTAGTCAACCAATATTCCTAATTTCCTACTGGGCCAATCGACTAGGTTGAGTTTGAGAACATGTGAAAGAAGTTATGTAGTTAATACCTGTCAGAACTACTTGGTGGGTAACATTTATCCCAACAGCAAGGATATCAGCACCACTGGTGAACACAATGTCTGCAGCATCCGGGTCTCCAAATATCTGATTGCAACAGATTACAGATATCAGAAACAGCTAAATGAGGATAATAGTTTGGTTCACATTTTTTTCTAGTGTCAAATCATAAAGAGTGGCTTCACAGGCAGGTCCAATATAATTATTAAATCAAATTAAAAGAATGTTGAGTTGAAGGCAGATCAATTATCGACAGCTCCTTATTTCTGTGCATTGATGTAGTGGAAACATACATTAGCTTCAGAAGCAGGATTGACATTTCCATTAACTGCAAATGCTCCACCTAGCACAATGACTTGGCCTATTTTTTGAGAAAAACCAGGATCCTGTTGTATAGCCTAAATCAACAAATAGAACATGGCGTTAAAGAAATAAGACCGAAGATCAATAAGGATGCAAATACATATTTTGTAGTCCACTCACCATTGCAATGTTAGTAAAGGGACCTAGTGCCACCACAGTGACTTGTCCTGGGAATTTATTTGCTTGTTCGATAAGGAAATCCGCGGCTGACTGTTCTATTTTCTCTGTCGTTGGAGCAGGGAAATTTTGGTTTCCAAGTCCATCCGCTCCGTGAACAAAGTCGGCAATACGAAGCTTGGTACCTTTCTGTAAATGTAATGAGCATACCAATGAACCCCTGTTAAAATTTGATGTATGATGTACTACCAGGTGATGACACAAGCAAGCTTTGAAGAACTTGCACTATTAGAGAGGAGTTGGGTTTGTGTCTATTCCAGATTATGTATTTTCTTGTTTAGCCAGGTTATAATGCATGAATGAATGAATATAATAAGTGTAAGCACATACAGTAATTGTGACGTGAGACCCTTCTGCAACTGGAATGTCTGTCCTCCCTGCTACTTCCAACTGTAGGCCATAAAAGTAAAGTTGGCAACAACGAAATCTAGTAGGTATGAAAGAAACAATAAAAAGAAGAAAACATGTATGTACCCGCCAAATCTGTTTATCTATAACCGGGATTACTTATGAGCGTTAAATTGGCTTTTTACATATATCTTAGTCTCTCGGCCAAGTAGTATTCAATTGTTTGCATCATTTTGTGGACCATGTCCATCAGGTGTTTTTTGGGATTAATCACATATCTCCCCTAGCAAGCCTTCATACCAACTTCATTAGAAACTAACATTAAATCCAAACCCTGGTATCATCACCTTTTCTGAACATAAAGTATTTTACTGGAATTATAAAAAATGAACAGAATACAATCAGTAGACTCTTATATGTATAAATAGAGTTAAAAAAAGTGATCTGAGTTGAGTCCAACTAAACTTTTACTCTTGTCAGATATTCCTCTTGTTAATTGATAGAACCCTTTCAAGCTCACTGACTTGACCTAGATGTCTTTTGATGTTTCTTATCTTGCCGTTACATCATTCGTTTTATTTCAAAGTAACTACCATTGTTCTAACATCAAGTATATCTACTCCCATAGTAGCGAGGTCAACGGGCCATTTATGGGGTTGAGTTGATCATCTCTCGGGTCTAGTTTTACCCAAACTATCTTACTACCAAGTACAAATCACACAAGAAGAACTACCCGTAGTAGCAGTACATCACCTTTTTAATTCAAAATTTCAGAAGCTTAGTAACAGGACTTCCTTTCCGACTAACTTTCATTCTTCCATAGATAGCGGAATTAAACAACTAGCCAATAACATTCAAAGTAGTAACCATTATACCGCAAACGTTGATTGGAATTCATAACTATCCAAATTTATACCCCTACTCTACAACTCGCTCACACACACAATTATACAGATATAATCGCAACCTTACCAGATGCAGAGCGTTCCTGGTTGCTAGAGATGTGTACACATTTCCATAAATTGTGGTTAGACCGATCACCTCCACTTCCGGTGACTTCAAAGCCAAAAAGATGGCCATCGCATCATCTGCAAACAAAAAAACTCAAACAAATTCAAAAACTCAAAAAAAGTAATCAAAATCCACAGCTTAGAAAACAACTCAAGAATCAGTGGATGAAGGAAGCTCACCGATTCCCGGATCCGTATCGATGATGATCTTCCTCGGTTCCGTCATCTCTCCTAACAGTTTCGTTCATTTTTGGTTACATTAATTTTTTCATTTTGTATCGAAAAGTGAATAAATCCAACGGTCAGGATTGCTCGAAACACGTCATCATCATCTTCGTCTTCCTTCTACCCATCCAAACCCTCTTCTCTCTCTCCATCTTCCAAAACACGCAACCAGATCGCCACCGGCCGAGTCTCATCATGATGCCGCCGGACCTCAACCCCGATCCTTCCGTGCCTACAACATCCATCCATCTATCAGCGCTCCAACCTTCTCCTCTTTCGACAACAACAACACTGTCACTCGTACCGCTGCTCGGAGCTCCAGATCTCTAGCCGGAAACAGGTTCGCAGCTTCTCCGTTCGCTCACAATGCTAGAATCGCGATCGCACTCGTACCTTGTGCGGCCTTTCTCCTTGACCTCGGCGGTACTCCAGTCGTCGCGACACTTACCGTCGGTCTTATGGTCGCTTATATACTCGATTCACTTGATTTCAAGTCAGGCTCATTCTTTGCTGTCTGGATGTCTCTCCTCGCTGCTCAGATCGCTTTCTTCTTCAGCTCTTACTTGTTTGTTACATTCAATTCGCTGACGTTAGGGTTTCTAGCTGCGTTTCTATGTGCCGAGACTAATTTTCTCATTGGTGTTTGGGCGTCGCTGCAGTTTAAATGGATTCAGGTTGAAAATCCATCCATTGTTGTTGCGCTAGAGAGGCTTCTTTTCGCATGTGTGCCGCTTGTTGCTTCGACTATCTTCACTTGGGCTACTGTCTCTGCTGTTGGAATGGCTAATGCTTCATATTATCTCATGGTTTTTAGCTGTGCATTCTACTGGCTTTACTCGATTCCTCGTGTTTCGTCTTTTAAGTCCAAGACTGAATCTGGTTACCATGGTGGTGAAGTTCCTGATGAAATGCTAATACTCACTCAGCTTGAGGGCTGTTTGCATACTCTTAGTCTTCTGTTTCTTCCCTTGTTGTTCCATGTTGCTTCACATCATTCGGTTATGTTTTCATCAGCTGCTGCTGTGTCTGACTTGTTTCTGCTTTTCTTTATCCCCTTTTTGTTTCAACTCTACTCCTCAACTAGGGGTTCACTATCATGGCTTACTAAGGATCCACTTCAGTTGTATAGTATCCGGATTATGAATGGGGCTGTTGCATTAGTTGTGGTTGTTATCTGCTTGGAGATTAGAGTTGTTTTCCATGCTTTTGGTCGATATATTCAGGTGCCACCTCCCTGGAATTATCTTCTGGTCACAACTACCATGCTTGGAGGAGCATCTGCAGCGGGTGCATATGCTCTTGGTATGATTTCAAATTCCTCCAGCTCAGGGGCATTTTCTGCAGTGGCTGTCATAGTTAGTGCAGCAGGGGCAACTGTTGTCGGATTCCCTTTCATGGTATAGTTTGCTATTTAGTTTTTCTTGGTGACATTATCATCTTTAAGCTTTCAGTGGCGTATAATACTTTGTATATTAGTTTAGCTCAGGTCTTCTGTTCTTTTTCTTTTAGCCTCTTTCCTAATATACTATTCATTGGAGCAGTGTGCTCTTCTTCAGTGTGTTATTGACTCATCTTTTAATCGGCTTCCTGTAAATGTCTTCGGATGCATTTTACCATCGTTTTTGGCTAAATTTGATGACATTTAATGAACAATACTAACTTCTTGGGCTGGACCAAACACTTCATTCGTTTTTAGCATCCTGAGCTGTCGAGAATATACAATATTGCATGTCAGGATTTTTGTGTTAATTCACTTCAATTAGCATTGTGTTATTGTTTTTCACGTGTAGTATTGTACAATAATGTGTATGGATACGTTATTGAAAATTGTTTATATTTTATTGAATAGGTTTCATCAGATTACATTGAGTTGAAATATTAAGATTTGAATGTATACTAGTCAGTTTATTTGATACGTTTAGCATTGCCACGGATAATTTTTATTTATGTATAGTGTTTGCACCTTTTTGGTCTTGAATTATTGCCATGAACATTCTCAAATATTAAGTTTACTTTTTCTGATATGCAGTTCCTGCCTCTGCCTGCAGTTGCTGGCTATTATCTAGCTCGCTTTTTTACAAAGAAGAGTCTTCCATCATATTTTGTGTTTGTCGTGCTTGGAAGTCTAATGGTCATCTGGTTTGTGGTGCATAACTTCTGGGATCTCAATATTTGGATGGCCGGAATGTCACTGAAGTCGTTCTGCAAACTTATCGTCTCTGATGTTGTTCTGGCCATGACTATCCCTGGTTTGGCGCTCCTTCCATCAAAATTGAGCTTCTTGACTGAGATTGGCCTGATTGCCCATGCTGTGTTACTATGTCATATTGAAAATCGGTTTTTCAATTACTCCAGTATATACTACTATGGGTTAGAAGACGATGTTATGTATCCAAGTTATATGGTCATCGTTACAACCTTAGTTGGTTTGGCTTTGGGAAGGAGATTGTTTGTGGATCAAAGGATTGGACCGAAAACCCTTTGGATCTTGACTTGCTTGTACTCATCTAAGCTAGCAATGCTATTCATCGTATCCAAGTCTGTTGTCTGGGTAACAGCTGTCCTTTTATTAGCTGTCTCTCCTCCACTTCTTCTCTACAAGTACTTTCTCAAAACTTTCTTTTATATGATCCGTAGTCCAATTTTTTCGTTCTATTTAAAATTGGACTGAAATGCTAACTAATTTTTCTTTCTTGAAGGGACAAATCAAGAGCTGCTTCAAAAATGAAAGCCTGGCAAGGTTACGCTCATGCTGCGGTGGTTGCTGTATCAGTTTGGTTTTGCCGTGAGACAATTTTTGAAGCTCTTCAGTGGTGGAATGGACGACATCCATCTGATGGTCTTCTACTAGGTTTTTGCATACTCGTGACAGGGTTGGCTTGTGTGCCGATTGTTGCTCTTCACTTCTCTCATGTCCTGGTATGTGTTTGTGATCAATGTGTAGGATAAAAATGTTAATTCATAATGAAATTTAGGTTATGATGTATCCTTAAGGCAAAAAAATCAAAAGGGAGAATGAAAAATTAGTTTGTTTTAATTAGTATTTTATAGAATGATTTAGATTAGTGGCAGCTTTGCATTATTGGTAATAAGTTAAGTGTGGACCTTTATTAAAAGCTAATGCTCCATAATGCTTGGAAGTTGCAACTTCACTTTCATCATCTGTTAAACTCGTGTGTACTTTTCTATTATTAGTCCCCCTGTTACTTGACTCACATGGTTTCTTATTTTGCAGAGTGCCAAGAGATGCTTAGTTTTGGTGGTGGCAACTGGTCTTCTTTTCATTCTAATGCAACCACCGTTGCCGATATCTTTGACTTACCACTCTGACCTTATCAAGTCAGCTCGACAGTCTGTGGATGACATATCTATATACGGGTACATGGCTTCTAAGCCACTGTGGCCTTCGTGGCTTCTAATTATTGCAGTGTTGCTGACTTTAGCTGCTGTCACTTCAATAATCCCAATCAAGTACATAGTTGAACTGCGAACAGTTTATGCAATTTCAATGGGGATTGCCCTGGGCGTCTATATTTCAGCGGAGTACTTCCTACAAACTGCGATCCTACATGCCCTCATTGTTGTTACAATGGTTTGTGCTTCTATTTTCGTCGTCTTCACTCATTTTCCGTCTGCTTCAAGTACAAAATTTGTGCCATGGGTATTCGCATTGTTGGTAGCTCTCTTTCCAGTTACATATCTTCTGGAAGGCCAAGTTAGATTCAAATCTGCTTCTGTTGATGGTGAATTTGGTGAAGAAGACAGTAAGCTTGCTTTACTTCTGGCAGTTGAAGGGGCTAGGACATCTCTTCTTGGTTTGTATGCTGCCATCTTTATGCTTATTGCACTAGAGATAAAATTTGAGCTGGCTTCCTTATTGAGAGAGAAGACTTTTGAAAGGAGTGGCTTACGATCAAATCAACATATCCAAAGTACGTCTGGGAGTTTTCCCCCCAAAAAGAGGTTAATGCAGCAGCGTAGGGCCTCAACAGGATCAACTTTCACTATTAAGAGGATGACGGAAGAGGGAGCCTGGATGCCGGCAGTTGGTAATGTGGCAACTGTCATGTGCTTTGCCATATGCCTTATCTTGAATGTAAATCTTACAGGCGGCTCAAATCGGGCAATATTTTTCTTGGCTCCCATCCTGCTATTACTGAACCAGGATTCTGACTTTGTTGCTGGGTTTGGTGATAAACAACGGTATTTTCCTGTCACTCTAGCCATTTCAGTTTACTTGGGGGTTACTGCCTTGTACAGCATCTGGGAGGATGTTTTGCATGGAAATAGTGGATGGGGACTGGAGATTGGAGGACCAGATTGGGTATTTGCGGTCAAGAATGTCGCCTTGCTCATCCTTACATTCCCAAATCATATACTTTTTAACCAGTTTGTGTGGAGCTCCTCTAAACAGACAAGTTCAACTCCACTGTATGCCTTGCCTCTCAATTTGCCGTCAGTAATAATAACAGATGTAGTGAAGATTAAGATATTGGGTCTCCTAGGACTGATTTATGCGATTGCCCAGTACTTAATATCGAGACAACAGTATATCAGCGGACTGAAGTTTATTTAGAGATTTTTCATACACTTGTACACAAATCTTGGACAAATCTGTACTGTGGAATGTGAAGATGGTCTAAGCTTTTTTGTTTGCATCAGTTTCCTCCATATATTTAGTATCCTATATTTAGGCTCTTCTGTTCGGTTCAGTTTAGT
This sequence comes from Sedum album, assembly GCA_006409495.1. Classification (NCBI taxonomy): domain Eukaryota; kingdom Viridiplantae; phylum Streptophyta; class Magnoliopsida; order Saxifragales; family Crassulaceae; genus Sedum; species Sedum album. The sequence continues at coordinate 35,055 of QZGG01001007.1, read as the reverse complement.
CATATGGATGAAACTGCGTGCAAAATGCAAGAGTTCCGGACCACTGCCTCTTATTGTTGTCAAAGCGGATTGCTGCTTTACATCTCCTTCGAGCACAAGGAAAAAGAAATTCTGGGACCTGAAATTAATCATTGTGAACAGAATGCACAATAACTGAAATAAATTTTACGTTTTCTTATTTTGTTTTTCACAAGTGTACTACAACTAGATGCTGGATGCTGCTCTGAAGTTAGCAGTGGTTTATGGAGAAATGTACGAGGGCCTTGAAATAAACATAGAGGGAACCTGATATTGGATCTTCAGGCCACACTGGTATGTACTTTAAATCAAATATCTTAAGAGCATACAAACCGTTTAGGAGGATATCACTTTAAACTGAAATTCTTACTTTGTGCAAAGTAAAGAGTGTTTTTTCACCAGTGCTTTAATGACACTTGTGAGAGCACCTCTTCTAAATTTTATGATCCAGTTTAAATGTAATTGAGGGAGTCGGAGGTGTAATGTAATACTCATTTTGGATACCAGGCAAGTTGTTGTATCTTAGTCTTAAGAATAAGCAAAGTACAGATTCTGCCTCTACGGTGTCTAGTACAATGTTAGGAATAGCACACTGATCACTTCTCCTCTCTTTCACGCTATTCCTATCTCTAGCCGTCTTCTGAGCAGCAGAAGTTACATCTGAACTCTGACCAGATCTAACTCGAACAACATCTGGAACAGCTTGATCATCCACTTCCTAAACATTTGCTACTAAACATCTGGAAGACATCCAGATAATTTGCAAAGACCTTCCGGAACAAGCTACATTGCGCGAAAGCTGTAATAAAAAATCTTGTAGAATCTGCTGGAAATCTAGTGGCTGTGGACTATAACTTCCTTCCTAGCCCAATCCCAAATATAATTAATTATTGCTTGGATTGCTTCTGGAACTTAAACATTCTTCTAAACTTGAGAGTTACAAGTAATGCCTCTTCAGGCTGTTCTTCCATATGTCAAATACATCCGACACATGGTTCTTCAGGTGAGTAAATTTAGTTTATACTTTATAAGGAAAGGGCAATGCCCTTTTTAGATTATTACATTACATAATTACTCTCCTTTTCGAACAAACATGAAAATCCGAAATGGAGAAGAAACCTAACAGTTCTGTTTTTTTCTCAAAATCTTAGACAAAACATTATATTATGCAGGATACAACCTCCACAACATTAGCTAATTGGGAGATTCAACTGAAGCTAGCAGTTCCTTAACTATATATCTTGTATATGTACAAGTCGATCCACTCTTGAACTTAAATGTAATGAGAGTGAGACTTTGCATTGTCAATTCCACTACCCGCGGAACTTGGGATCAACTCCAACACTCTTCAATGATTCTGAGTGTCGCGGACTGCATCACACAGTGATATCAACGTTAAAAATGATTCAGCCATTGTTGGCTAAGTCAGCATTGTGATATTTTATCAAGAAGAAAAGTGATACCTTGTGAATGGGTTGGGACGTGAAGGATCGGGGTGCTGACGGTCCTGAATATGCGCAACCTTTCTAAGAAAGGATTTGCTTATGAACTTGTCAGCAGAGGAAACAGTTACATCAGGATCCTCCACCTCTGACACTGACTCCCTTTTTTTCTTAGCTATCTTCACTGATGGAGCATGCATAATCTGCTGCTTTGCTGTGTGAACTCCAATCGAAACGGCTACCATCACCATACCCATCACCATATATATTGGCGCAAAATCTGCTTTCATGGCCCTGACAAAGTAAAATATGAAACAGCTACCTGATGAAACATTTATAACATCGCTTTAAGTATACTGCAACCATACATACCATGACCTGGCCTTCGGATGCGAGTGTCCAGCAGCATCCACAGTTGAAGTTGCTAATGATCGTCCGTTCCGGGGCTAGAGTTGGAACCATGGAGCTTCTCTGCAGGTTCTGTGTAAGAAAATAATTAACCATCTGCTGTTGCTTTTAATATATGCATCAAATCCAAAACAAAAATGTTACAAAGAGACAGAAAAATTTACTGAAATGATTGCTGCTCGAAATGCCATTGCAAGTTATGTAATCTCTGTTTACAGGTAACTTTTACTTTTTCTTGCTTATATGTTTTTTGTTTTCCAGATTGTTGAGGATTTTATAGAGAGGTTTTTTGGGAAATGTGTGGCTGAACGATATTTTTGGTAGACATGTTCTTCAGTGGTTAATATGATAATTCAATGTTGTGGTTTGCAGCAAAGACAAAACAGATCAGGAAACAAGCGGCCATTTTTCAGACACTATTTTTGTGCATTTCTTATTTGTGTCTTTTTTCTTTTTTTGGCTCATCGATACATCTGAAAATACATGTGAAATTGCATGATTACATTGATCTCCAGACAGTTTTGAAAGCATTACTCCTCTTTCAGATCAGTGTAATCATAAAAGAGGAGAGTTCAAAAAAAACTTGAGAATGATCGCAAAATAGTGAGACCTATTATTAGCATGAATCAACAACAGTTAGGATAGTACTGAAGTATTACTGTGTCCTTTCTATACACCTAAGAAAATAAAAAAATATAGAAAAAGTCATATGTAACGGTTAAATATTATTCTCTCCCGGGATAGGTTTTGAAGTTCCTAAAAGCCTGGATATTCCTCCAAGGTAATGCAGTGCCATCCATATCTGGATATATACCTATCTCAGAACTCTTCGGCATCAGACGGGAATGGAGTTGGATGCCAGTGCCACAAAATACTTTCGACGTCAGGTAAGCGTATAGGCTGACCCCAAAAATCCAAACTCCCCATGCTCCACGATGAGTTAATTTTAGTCATCAAGAATATACACAACTCGATCCTCATTCAAATTTAATTGTATTGTTTCATGGCTAATATTAACAGTTGGTTGTACCATATATATCTGCTTCATTCACTTTCACGGCTTCTTCATCTATCCCAATATGATCAGTGAATTCCATTAACGTACCAATTTCCTCTTTATTCATATCACAGAACGTCTGGAGCAGCTGTGGTGGCACAGCAGCAGGGTCCACTTCATGACAGCCTTTCAGAGCATAGTGAGATTCAGCACCCGTAAGCATGCGTGAAGGAACCTGATGAGAAAACCGAGACATCTCTGATTCTCTGCTATTGGAACCGTTTGGATATGCAGCACCCATATGCATATATTACTCATCATTTACAAAATGTTTTTTTGATAAGGTGGGATTACATCATTTAAAGTCAAGTACATATAAATCGAGATAAAGCGCAGGCCAAACGGCACCCAACCACCAAGAGCCAGAAAGAAACCAAGCTCAAAACAAGAAAACAGCAACCACACCGGTGAGTTGCAGTCAAGGGATCCAAGCCGGCCAGATCCGCCAAGCAGAGCCGTCACTCAAAACAGAGCCACTACACCTCACTTCGATTTATTCCCCCAGGGCAACGGATAAACCACACAACCACCGCAACCTCAAGCACCGAAGACTCGAACCCACCATGGCCGACGAAAGTCCGGTCCTCAGCCACCGAAATGCACTGAAACAGAATCGGGGAGGCAGTCCCAGCCTATAACCAAAAACCTTGCCAAAAACCCCGCTGAGCTCGAGCCAAAGGGACTCAAGGCACGGAGGAAAGACTAGTAATATAATTAGGGCAAAAGCTTTAGGGAGGACCCTAAAGAAGGAAAGGAAAACATGAAAAGAAAACAGATCTGGCGAAGCTTGACAAGAAAGGGTAAGATCTCCTAGGGATAGAGAAGAAGGTCCATCACTACATGAGAATGAGCATCTTGCTCCACCCCGGAGTAAAGGCTACCGGAGAAAAGCAGTCGAGAGTGAAGGAGGAGAGAGAGGAGCATTGGAGAGAGAAAGTTCCACTGCTATCATTATGGTCGAATATTTTAAATTGTGAAATGACGCATTAAAGTTCATAAAAAATATAGTACATCATTTTATGAACCATCTGAAACGAATAAACTTTTCTTTATTTATACTATGCACAACTAACAACCATGATCTTATTACATTGTTTTAAAAATATAATTATTGTGAGATTGTTATTCGTTATGATTCTAATATTTTGGTCATGAAATTCTATATTTTGGTCATGAAATTTTATAGTGTGGTTTATGAACCCCAATACACAATTTCGTGAATCATACGATACCATCTATAGTATGTACATCTAACATCCATATTCTTATCATATTGCTTTAAAACTATAAATATCGTCACATTGCTCTTCGTTATGGTTTAAATATTTTAGTTTGTGAAATAATTATTAAAGTCATGAACCGTGGTACCACAACAATAATTTCAAAGTTATTTATAAATTTGATCTGAAATCATTATATGTTAAATTATTTCAAATATTTAATATAATTTCCTTAAAAAATGAAGAATAATAATTTTGATGAGTATTAATATAATTTTATATAATATATTACATATGAAGAGAACATATAGTTTTGGGTCAATGAGGGGCGTTCATTTGCGACCCAGGCAATGATTTGCGAACTTGAGACCCCCTGCCCAGCCGTCCGATCAGATTCAACTTTCAATCTCGCCCTTCCATGTGTGAAAATCTATGTCACCAATTTTGTTGCATCAAGGGTAGTTTCGTCAATTTGCAAACACACACTCCCTTCTCGTTCTCTCTCTTCCGCCGTCGACGTCGCGTCGCCAGTTCATCCATTCGGCGATGACGATTGTTTGTCAATTTTTCTTTCAATTTCTGTCTTCGTTTCAGCCGAATTGGTGAGTGTGTGTTTTATTTTCGCGCTTAAATTTCATTTCATTACTCTTCTCTTCGTTTCCCCTCTTTCGTGGTTTCAATTTTTGTTCATGCTTGTTGTGGTCTGGATTATCTCGTGTGAGGCTTCTTTCAATTATTATTTGTTGTTTGCATCAGTTTAATTTTGTGTTCGATTCTTGTACTATTAATTTTGTTTATTGAAACTCTGGATTCTATGTTTGATTCTTGTACTTGTAAACTAGATAATTGAAAGCAACATTTTTCTTCATCTATCATGTTCTGTTTGTTCTGTTAATGTTAAGCTTTGATGGAAAGTGTTGATGGATTCAGTAGTTTGATATTTCATTGCAGGTTCAGTTTTTTGCAATGAGTTTGTTGTTTCAGTTCATATTAGGGCTATGTATGCATATTACCTAATTTTTATAGGTATATGCATTCCCTTCAGTGCATATTACCTTTTTTTATGCATATGCACGAGTTGAATATTGATTCAGTATTTTTTGAACTTCTTATGAATATTATCTTTTGTCTTATATGTTATGAAAATCTCTGTTATGCATATACACATCATGTTCATCTGGTGTTTTACCCATTTAAAAATTATTTTATCGCTTTGATTTTTATTGTAGGTTTCGTTTTGTTCATCTTATAAAGGCATGTCGTCTCTGGATCAGATTTCTGAATCATCGTCAGCTGTTGGTGCTAATTGTCGAAGTTTTTTTCTGGATGATTCATCTGTTTGGTCAGATGTTGGTGAAGAAGTCTTGGCCGATCCTTATAAATCTCCTCCAACTTTGCATAATTGGATTTCGGAATGCGCAGTTGAAATGAAACCTCAAGTTGGAATGGTTTTCCTTTCAATAGAAGCTGCCTTTTCATACCATATCAATTTCCCTAATTGCCTTTCTTGTTTTATCTTCAAGTTCTTTCTCAATGACATTTTTGAAAGCTTTGCACCTCAAATCGTCCTCCATGATATCCAAAGCCTCCTGAAGACAAGGTTCAAATAATAGAAATGATGTTCTTGTAATTGAACGAGATGTTTATATGTGTGATTACTTACGCAGACATATAACGTAAAAAAGAATCTCCTTGGAGAGTCTGGGCTTCTCAAGTCTTCTGTAAAATTCAGTAAGTGTGACCAAGCACACAATACTCCTTCTTTGACAAATTGTCCTGGTTCCATACTCTCAAAGTCTTCTCTTGTAAATTTATTATTTTTGCACTTGTAGATAATCTCCCTGCAAGAAAAAGTTTTGCATATTAAATGTTTTTATAAATAAAAAAATGCATATTTGATGCGATAAAAAATGCTTACTTTGGTTCTCCATCTAGAGAAAACAGCCAGTCGCAGAACAAACTAGCTTCCGTTGGTATTTTTTTGACGTCAACTGGGCGACAAATAAATGGAGATTTCTGTGTGTTAGAGATCCCTCTTCTCCTCTTCTGCCGTGTTGAGATTCCATCTAGTTCGGTTGAATCTGAGGATTTTGCCATAATTTGTTTAGCAATTTGCATCACTCTGTCGTCCCCTTGAACATTTTGATTACACGGTGCGCAAATCCAGTCTGAGTTCTCATTTTCATCATCTGTATGGTCATCTGCCTTGTTCTCTGAGTTTTGAGCGTGTGTGTGGTCTTCGGAATTCTCATTTGCTTTTGGGCTCGTTCGGCTCAGTTCGATGTGTTCCTCCACCTCGTTGGCATCATCCTCCATATCGACATTTTCAGCATTACTATTTGTAAAAAGCTCTACTGGATCAATGTCTTGTCTTTGTTTTTTGTCATTGATACCATTTCTGCCCTCAAATCTTGCATTGCTTTTCTTGGAAATTCGCCTGATGGGGGTCCAATATATCCAACCCTTTCTGAAACTATCCTATCTAATGCTGCCAAATCTGAGCTCTCGGATAATCCATTAGAGTGGCCGCAAAAATACAGTTAAAGTCAGCTCTTAAGTTTTCATAATGCAGTCTAGCTTCCTCCATTTCGTCCGCCCGTTGTTTCAAATCCCCAATGGTTGCCTATGTTCAAGCAAATATTTCAGTCAATAAACATAACTGGACATAGTTTGAAAACGTAGACAGACGCACCTTGTAAATTTCCATGGAGTTTGCTCAGCTTGTTTCTCTGAATTTGTTCTCTGTGAAAATATGCAAATAAAAATTCAGCATGTAGACACCATAGTGCACAATATGGAATAACCATGATAACTCACTTGTTTTCCTCTACCAGGTTGGTAGTTTCTAGCATCTGGATTTGGTGTATGACAGATGTTATTTTCAGCAACAACACGATCGATCATTTCGTCTACATTTTCATTGATGGTCACCTACGACAAGTGTATATGTTAGATATATTTAAATTAAAATAGAAATTCATGGTTATTAAGTTAATAGTGAAATTATACCTTTCTGGTCTCAATTGTTGCTTTCCCCTTTGCTTTCCCAGTCTGCACATTCTTATTTTTTGCATAATATAGGTTAACGGTCCCTTTTCCAAACCCTCCATTATCCAATTCAAATTCAACTCTTCTACGTAGCTCATCTTGTGTCCAACCCTTTATAACCGGTCTTTCTCTCCTATGCACGAACCCCTCACACTCCACCATTTCGCAATAAAGGATCTAAAATGAGCGTAAAAAGTGTTTTAGTAGACTCTGGTGAGTGCAAACCTATATTCATAATGTGCATATAGACTTACTATCAACAAACTCAGTGCAAAATAATATTCATAATGTGCATATAGACTTACTATCAACAAACCCAGGGCAAAAACAATATTCATAATGTGCATATAGACTTACTGTCAACAACTCAGTGCAAAAACATTATAAATAATGTGCATATAGGTTTACTATCAACATACTCAGTGCAAAAATATTATAATAAATGTGCATATAGACTTACTGCCAACAAAATTAGTGGTCCAGAGTAAGACTTTGATCTTTTATACAACAGGTCTTGCTTTCCTTTCTTCGCTCTATCCAGAATCACCTTGCACCAATCAAAATCGGGGATCTTCTTTGTTTTTTGTAAAACGGTAAGTATCCGCAAGTTGCAATTTCCATTTCTCAAATTTTCAACCATTGTTGAATAGAACAATACCATAAAATGCTGCTTGAACCATTTCCGTCCTGCCGTATGTCGTTCCATTTCTTGAATCAAGGCAGCCGGTGTGACACTACCTTCTGATAACTGAAGTTCCTCCCTCCACTTCTGAACGATTCGACACGTAGGATCTATTCGATTTGGAATCGCCACATGCTCCCCCCGTATGGAAATCCCAAAATCTTGTGCACATGCCATGGTGTAATTTCAACGAATTCATTCTCCAAAACAAAGCCGCATTTCTTTGGGTCAAATGCATCTATTAACCATGTAGCAAATCCCCTTGGCATTTCTGTTATTTTCAAGTAGCAAATGTGGTCAAATCCCTTTTCTTTGATGCTGCTTCCTTGTTCATTTGTTAAACGTGCTAGAGCCTTGACCAATTTTGGTGATGCATTTCTAACCCCTAACTCATCCCTTCTTTGTTCTTCTTCGTGTCCAAGCCCTAAATTTCAAACAAAATCCTTAATTGCAAACCAGCATTTCAAAATCGGCAATCACATTCAAAATCCAGCTTAGAATAACCAGCAAACTCTCCATTTGTAAACCATAACCGTATATTTGTAAACCATACCCTTCAATTTCGTAAACCCTAACCCTACATTTTCAAACCAGCAAACCCACTTGAAACCAGAAACCCTAAACCTAGACCCAAATCATAAACCCAGCTCACTTACCATCCATTTCCGCTGATTCAGATGACATAACTCCATCGTCGAGGTTGTTCGTTCGTCAAAATCGCCCATGAGTCTCTCCGTCGACCTCGAAAATGCTTTCAAAATTTCAAAATGCAACAGACATTGCTCTCAGGACGAAATTAACTAGTCTCTTACGATCAATCAAATCAGTCTGCAAAAGTTGTCAGTATGCACGAAATTTTCAATATGCACATTTCCCGTTTCACCCCTCCTTCCCATTTTTGCACATTTGCATATGCATCTTCGCTGCCACATGTCGCGCGCTCAGCACAATATGCATTTTTTCAGCCGTCGGATCTACCCCATGGGTCTCAAAGGAACGTTACTCTTGGGTTTATTACAGATGAATGATGATCACCTGTATTATAAGTCATATTTAATGTAACCACTTGTATATTGTAATATTACATTCGACCATCCATATAACATTTGTCGTTACCAAACAAGTACATATTACTGTTTCATCAAATATTCCACAAAATATATCAACTTTTTAATATAAGAATAATATATTATCACAAAACACCACGAAAATAAAAATGAGTTTTCACTCCACTTCTATAATCACTTCCGTTACCATTTAACCATCTCTTCGTTATCGAAGGTGGTCGTTTGGTGACATCGGTAATTATGTATTTTATCGAATGTAATATTGCAATATATAAGTGATTCCGTGGAATATAGCCTATTACATAAGTGGTCATTTGTAATTAACTTTATAGTTTTGTGAGACTTAATTACATGAAGACAAAATTTCAACCATTGATATTTATTAATACGAATGTTGAGATAAAAAGTAGTCTAATTACTTTGATACTGAATCAACAAAAAATCATGTGCCAGTTGGGATTGACGATTATTAATATCAACCGTTAAATTAATAAAAATCAATGTGTAAGATGAAGCAATTACTTTGTCCTCTTAGAACCTCTTCCATTACAAATGTTGCTGGAAACATGAATAGATAATATTATTTTAGGATGCTCATAGGATTACATTTATGTTTTGTATGATCATAGGATGCTCTCAATCGTTTATTTTCATCAATCTAACGGACGAGTATTTTGCAACAATCCATGTATTTTGCACACTCAACCGCCATTTTAATTAAACTTAACTTTAACCTCAACTGTTACTACGTTAGATTAATCAAATCAACAACTAAAATTTATCATCCAATCTCACAACTATTTAATAATCTCTTAAAACTTAAAACTTAAACCCTCAAAACCATGTACTTTTACGATTAAATTTTACATTTTAGCTCGACGGAATTCAAATCCCATTGGGTTTAGTATCATTGTGATTATGTAATCGACTCAGCTTAGGGATGTCCAATGGGCCGGGCCGGGCCGGCCCAAGCCCTAAATCGCAAGGCTCGAGCCCGGCCTAGCCCTAAATAATCGGGCCTTTTGAAAATTTCGGGCCGGGCGGGGCCTCGTTAAAATCGTCAAGCCCACAGGCTTTTTAAGGCCCTTTGACTTTCGGGCTTTGACCGGGCTTGACTGGGCTTGATCGGGTTTGACCGGACCTAATTTCAAATTTTAATTCATTTTTTAATTTTAATTAATTCGAAACACATAATTTTAACCAATTTAATTATAATTATTTTTATAACATTAGTTTTAAATAATATGTTGAATGAATAGTATATATTTTGAATTTAAATGTAATATAATGAACTTAAATAATTTTATATACGTTTAGAATAGATATAAAATGTTTGCATATCGTTGTACATTCTCTAATGTATATAAACGATATAAATATCATATACATTAAATTTGAAAATAATATACTTATTTAAAATTTATTTCTTTTGATCGGATTTTTTCGGGCCTAGCATCGGGCCCAGCATCGGGCCGGACTTTTCGGGCTTCGGAATTCAAGCCCTAGCCCGGCCCGTAGCTTTCGGGCTCGGGCTTTTTTCGGCCTTGGGTGCGGGCTGGGCCGGGCTTGGACCGGGCCGGGCCTTACAACTTTTTTAGAGCTTTAGGGCTTTCGGGCCCGATGAACATCCCTAACTCAGCTCGCATTTTCCCGCTACCAATTGAACCTTTCAAAATCAAAATGGGCCAAGATGAGGACTGAAGGCTTCTTCACTCCGCCGCCAAGCAATAACTACCACAACCCTCCGACGACCTCACAAATCAAGCTCCGAACTTGCCAAACCGACAATTTCCACATCCGCCATAAACTCCCATCTGGCGATTCCCCCTACGTCAGAGCCAAACACGTCCAGGTTTGTTTCAAAGTTTCAGTCTTTGTTGTTAAATTAAGGTTTTAAAGTTTCGATCTTTATTGTTTGTTTGTGAATAGTTGATTGATAAGGATCCTGGAAAAGCTGTGTCATTATTCTGGGCGGCAATAAATTCAGGGGATAGAGTTGATACTGCTTTGAAGGATATGGCTGTTGCGATGAAACAATTGGATCGTTCCGATGAGGCTATTGAAGCTATTAAATCTTTTCGTTCTTTATGCCTTCCACAGTCTCAAGACTCCCTTGACAATGTACTTGTCGAACTCTTTAAGGTACATTTGTCTACTGTAGTATCATTAATTAATTCTATAAATCTACTCGACAATTCGAGTCAGTGATGGCTTTGAGTTGCTGATGCGGTTACGGGTCTGACTTTGGATTTGTTTTGTTGCATGCCTGTGTTTAGGTATTGTTTTGGGCAAAATATGTCTGGTATGTAATTTTGCAATTGATTAAATCACTCACAATGCTAATTGCCTTGCCTGAAGAGATCCGGAAGGATTGAAGAGGAAATAGAAATACTTCAACACAAGCTGAAGCGCATTGAGGAAGGAGCCACTTTTGGAGGACAAAGGTTCAAGATTGTCAGATCTCAAGGAAAGAGAGTTCAAGTTACTGTTGAACAAGAGACTGCAAGGTGCGTCATTTCCCTTTCTTTGTGTTTCTTGTATGACTATGACGTCCGTGGTAGAATATTGATGATGATCAGTTGTGATTCAGAATTTTGGGAAATATGGCTTGGACTTATTTGCAGCTAGGGGAATACAAAATTGCCGAGGAAAAATACAGGTTTGGCATTGTTATGCTTCTTAAAAAATGAAACTGTAGATATTCATATTCCCCAAGGTGTTGTGGCATTTTTTGCAGGCAGGGTTTATCATTGGACCCAGATAAGAATATGCAGTGCAATTTGGCATACTTTCTTCTGCAAACTTACAAGATTGAAGAAGCAAAATATCTGCTTGACACAGTCAAATGTTCGTCTGAATGCATGGACGAGTCCTACTTGAAATCATACGAACGTGCTTTATCTAAGCTCACTGAGCTAGAACAAGAAAAAAGTCTAACGAAGGTAGAGGAATCTCTCACTGCAACCCCAATTAAATGCCAACGCCCTCAAACCCAGTGGAATGCTGCAAGACCATTTCAAAGGAGAGTAAATTCTGATAGAAGAAAGCAAGAGAATAGGAGTTTTAATGGTGCCACTGCAGAATATGCGCACAATGGCTTCCGTAAACCATGTAACTATCAGTTTGTTGGTAATTCGAGTCCAGTAATATTGACACAACCCAGAAGTCCTTGGAGACTAACTATCCCATATCAAAGAAAGAAACTATGGAATGGTCGGTTAGTTGGAAATTCAAGTCGTAAACTATTTTTTGAGCAGCCCAATATTGACGACCACAATAGGACAGATGGGAATCCTGATGGTAGAAAAAGAACAGATTGGAGAACAAAGGCACTGGAAACCCTTCCACATAGTGATGTAATCGGACACCATATGGTGGATGAAAATCAGAGTGGTATTTCTGTAGAGGATGGTTACAAAATGGTGATCACAGATGGAAATATTAGTCGGAGCCGGCAGAATGAAACAGAATCACTGTAATTTTCTGATAATGTATACCATGCAGATGCTGATAAAAACAGAAAAACAATGCAGGTTATCAAAAACCATCAGCTGAACCTGCGATATTGCTACACTTGAGCAAGAAGAGTTGGGCAGATACACTGAACAATGAAAATCTCAACCCTAACATTCAAGTCCAGATCCTGGTAAGATGACACAGCAGACGGGGACTGACTGATACCCTTTTGTATCGCTCCTACTTTTTTTTGATGCGAGGAACATAGCATACCAAGGTGAAGAAATACTCAGTTTTGGACGAAAATGCAAATATGTCATTCGTTATTTTTGTTGTTCAGACGCACCAAATAACGGTAACTCTCGCATTGTACCTTTTCATAACAATGCAATGTATTGAAAAACTCTTTGTATGTAAATAACTGGTATAGATATTCTGCTTTGTTTTGAGAAAACTGATTGACAGTCCCAATATTATGATTGTGTGCCAAGAGAATTCTTATCGCTATGAACTAGTAATAATATGCCATGGTTGTATTAATAGAAAAGATTTGATATATGAGAAGAGCAAGATGTTAAATGACAAGAATGCTTTCTTTGGATTATTGAATGTCAGCAAATTATATGATTATTGAATATGATTTTTGTTCATGACCGGCTTGTCCACAGTCGAATTTCATCTGTTGTTTCTCTATTCACTTGTGTTCATTTTTTGTATAATTTCCGTAGTTGGATACAATCCTAGACATTGGAGGAGATTCTCACGAGGATGCGACCATTCGAGAATGGCAAGGTTTGTTTACTTTGTGAAGCTATTGTCTGTGTTTCAGATCTTTGAAATGATACGAAGCATTGGGTTGTGTTACTAGGGAACATGCCATTGGATATTTGATAGCTCGAGAATAAACCCATGAATGCATTGTTCATGGTATAAACTCTTTGACTACAATTAAATGAGAATTGTGCCTTAGAATATACCATAAACCTGAGGCCTATATTGGAAGTTAGACACACTTGAGGCGATATATAAGTACCAGCCCTTGTGGATGTCAATATGCATAAGAAGCAAGCTAACGGAACAGAGGAAAGCAAGCGCAGCAGGGTCTACAGTCTACACTACAAATGCAGTTACAGATATCAGGACAATGTCTCCTTTGGCATTAGGCTTTTGATCTTATAACATAGCTCAATCAGCTGAGTGTATGGTAAATAATGAGCTTTGTGCCAAAGGAGATTTGTCCTGCAATCATCACTGCATCCAAACAGCACATCCAGCGCGTCAGGTGACCCTCATATATGAACATGTCAGTGAGCAAGGTATTATTGAATTATCAATACCTAATCGGGCCGCACATATAAATGATAAATTAGTTAAAGCCCAAGTCCAAGATGAAGACTAAAGAAGACAAGAAAGATTTGGAGCTTTCTAGAGAAGTGTGGAGAAGGTGAGAAGAAGATATTTTAGCAAGATTTTTCTAGAGCTACATTTTGGACCGTTGGATGAAATCAATCTCCACCGTCCATTTCATAAGTCTAGTAGTATAAATAGGAGTCATGTAGTGTCATGTTAACATCTTGAATAAGTGAGAGTGAGTGAGCATAAAGTGTGAGTGACTCCTCTTGTAATAGTTTCCCTTTCCAATAATAAAATCCGTCTTGGGTAAGCTGCGCAACTCAACAATTTGGTATCAGAGCTAGGCGGTAGGGGCCAGCGTGAGGGTGAGCTGCGAGAAGGAGCTTGGAGTTTGCTTGAGGAGGCAAGCGACAAATACAGTCGGGGGACTTCGAAGTGTATTGGTCGGGGGACCAAATAAGGTACGCTCTAAACTCAGCTTTAAGAGAATGACGGATTTTGGTAACATGATTGGTTCAATGGAGAAACTTAATGAGTATAATTATCGAGATTGGAAGACTTGTATTAAGTTTTATTTAAAAGGTCAAGATTTGTGGGAGGTAGTAGATGGTAGTGAAACCTCACCACCTAACAAGGATGAAAACATACAAGGCATGGAATGTCAAGGCTAGTAAGCTATGTACATCCTATTAACTAGTATGGATAAGACATGCGTGCAAGGATTGAACACGCAGAGACACCAAAGGAGGCTTGGGATATTGGCATCACTCTTCTCAAACAAAAATGTTGCTCGACTACAAGTGTTGGAAAAGGAGTTGATGAACACTACTCAAGGTACGCTCTCCATTAATGAGTACTTCTTTAAAGTAAAGAATTTGTGTCGAAATTGAACAAGTTGGATGCTGATGCTAAGTTTGGAGATGCTCGTATAAGAAGGATAATTATCAATGGATTAAAACCCGAGTATAATAGTTTTATCGCGGCAATTCATGGATGGGAAAAGCAACCGTCACTAGTAGAACTAGAGAATCTATTAGTGAATCAAGAATCGTTGTCACAAAACATGGCAAAAGCAAAGGTCGCTCCAGAAACGGAAGAAGCTCTCTTCAGTGCTAGGAGAGTAAACCATAGATCTAAAAGGTATGATTATGGTAAGGAGCGTGGTGAAAGAAAAATCACAAATAAAGGATATAAATCAAAGAGTGATGATGAAGAGGATTCCGATGAAGGAGAGCATCATCGCGGAGATTATCAAAAACCTAGACATGGAGAGTGTTTCATATGTGGTCGTAAAGGGCACTATGCACGAGAGTGCAAACTGCTAAAGAAGATTCAAAGTAACTTTGTTAAAATGGAGCACACTAATGATCCAAGTGAGGAGGAATGGGATTTTGAGGCGACATATGCAGTCGAGGAAGATATACCGAACGAAGAAGAGTGGGATTTTGAAGCGACATACGCGGTAGAAGAAGATGTCACTGAGGAAGAGGATTGGGACCTCTCTAATAATAATGAGTTATGGATTGAAGATCTGGAGAGTGATTACAACAGGGAGATGACGCCAAGCTTCGAGATCAAGGAATCAATGGATGATCAACAGATTGATGAGGCTATTGAGATTGAGGAAACATACCTTAAACTGTCGAAGGAGAAGGACAATGGATTTGAATTGGATCACAAGAAAATTGAGTTGGTGACAACACACCCAAATGTGCAAGATTGGTTGGTTGACGCAAGTTTGATCAACTGTGAAGATGACAAAGTGAAGTTCACAAGTGAAGGGGTTCAGAAGTTGGGGGAGCAAGAATATAAGCAAAATGCTGGAGACTACTCAGCAGGAGTAAAGAAGTTCAAGTATCATTCAAGGATGTATCAAAGTTTTCCAGCGCAAATGGAGGTACAAGGAATGTCAACTGAGGATAACCAAATTGATCATGACAAGTTTGACATTGGAGATAACATCAAGAGACCACCTGACAGAGAAGATCAATTAGGCATTGAGGGGGAGTATTGAATTATCAATACCTAATTGGGCCGTAACATATAAATGATAAATTAGTTAAAGCCCAAGTCCAAGATGGAGACTACACTGAAGGTCTCCGGTTCGAGTCCGGGCGAAGCCATTTATTGTTAGATTGAATAACATACCGAAGAGGGAATTTTGAACGTTTGACCTCCTAGGGCGATTTTGGCGATCTCCTCTGCCGCCGCTTTCTCCGGCCATCCAGGCCGTCATGGCCTCCTCTCTTCCGTCTAATCAACCTTCTACGGAGCCAAAACCCCCCGATAATCTATTAGTTCAACACGAACAGCGTAAATCTATTACTTTCGCTTCCTTGGTCACGAAAGAAACACATTGCACTCGCTTCCCGGAATTGCAACTGCCAAATCGTCAATATGGAGTAAAGGATGGTGTCCCGGCTATCCCTTTCACAGCTACTGAGTATAATGCGACCATCAAACGTCTCACCCATACGCTGATTGTCAAGTTCCAGATGGGACGTCCAACGCATTCAGAAATCAAGAGATTCATGGAAACCAATTAGAATGTGAAAGGTAGAATGACAATAAGCTCTATCTGGGATGATAGACACCTCCTTGTTATCCTTGACAATGAGGATGATGTCAACATAGCTCTTACGTACCCTATCAGGAAAGTAGGCCATGCATACTTTCGCCTCTTTAGATGGAGTGCTGACTACAATCCTAAAAAGGAGACTCCGCGTATCACAAAATGGATAAGACTCCCTGGGTTGCCAATAGAATTCTTTGATAAAGCATGTATTCGTGCAATAACTTCATCCTTTGCTGACTTTTTGGATATTGATAGCAGAACTAAGAACCTCACTGCTTTAGCATTCGCAAGAGCTTGTGTTGAGCTTGACGTCACAAAACCAATCCCAAGTAAAGTGTGGATCAGTCTCCCAGATGATAGGGGTTTCTTCCAGGACATTGTGGTTGAAGGAAGCATGGCATACTGCTCCCGATGCAAACTGCATGGACATAATGTGGTTGACTGTCGTAAAGGTCAGAAAAAAGAAATAGAGAAGGATCCCATCCCTGCTCGAAAACAGCCTCCTATTCCAGATGGAGACAAGGAGGGTTGGATTGAGGTTCGTAACAAAAAAAGCAAACACCCAAGAATCATACAACCTGAAATTCAAAGTTCAGAAAGAGCTCATATCTCTGAGAATGAAGTCTCGACTGGTTCTGTTAATGCTCAAAGTTTTAATACTAAGAAAAAGGATACGAACCAAGAGAACTCAGTCTCTCAGTTTGCTAAGCAATTAAAGCTAAATAAGCTTAAGGTTGACGGTTTAAACTTTAATGTCAAGACTACAAGGAAACCGGTAAGAAGCACTTCCAGTCAACCTAAGAACACAGTGCAGAAGATTTCAGGCATGGACAAAACTAGTCAGAATGAGGACAGCGTTAGTAAGGTTTCTCCGCAAGAAAAGGAACATAATCAAGGTGCTGAGGTTACCAATAAGGTTGTCATTTGTAGCTCAGAACCAGATGATGAGTCTCCGGCTAGTAAAAGCCACGATGCTGCCCAAGGAGGGAGTAAAAGGATAGAGGATCTAACAGTGTATTTTAATAGTAATGAGTCTTTGGAAACAAGGGCAGGACGAGATGTTACTCACCTCGCCCATGCCGATGTTTAAGCTACTATGCTGGAATGCCAGAGGTGTCGGTAACAGAAACACTATCGCTCACCTCGAAGGCTTATCTGTGTTTCATGCTATAGATGTCATAGCAATTATTGAACCTAAAATCGATAACTCCCAACTGGATCGTATTGGCCGAAAACTAGGCTATCCCAAGGTTTGTCATGGAGATAGTATTAACTCTCATATCTGGGTTTTATGGAAGGATTCAGTTAAGATGGAGGATTTTGAGTGGAAGGACCAATGTGTCACAGCCACTATTCATTTTTGGTTTTAATAATAAAGCCAAGTTAACAGTTGTCTATGCCTTTAATGACATAGATAGTCGTATCCTCCTATGGGACTCGCTTGTCAATCTCTCTTCTACTATTTCGGATCCATGGATCCTCGCCGGTGATTTCAATTCCATCTCTAGTCCAGATGAAAAGAAAGGGGGCTCGGGGCTAATGATTTTTCTATGCACGCGTTTAACTCCTTCCAAATCAGGGCAGGTGTATCAGATGCTGGCTATGTGGGGGATCCATACACCTGGACGAATAATCGTAAGGGTTCGGCTCAGATATGGGAAAGAATTGACAGGGTGTTAATCAATGGCGTTGCTTTGAGTACCTTTCCTGAAATTAGGGTTTCTCATCTAGACAGGGTCCATTCTGATCACCGTCCATTGTTGGTGGAACCGGCTGGTCATAAGGTTAATTTTGGTTTCTTTCATTACATTCCTGCATGGGAAAATCACCCCGGTTTTAAATCTGTTGTTGAAAATAGTTGGCAAGGCACCATGGATAGAAACCCCATTGTCAATTTTGGTATGAAATTACGCAGACTAAGGGGCTTTCTGAGGAAGTGGAATTGGGGTGTTTTCGGTGATATTAAGCATAAGTTGAGAGATCTTCAGTTACGTATTAATTATTTTGAAGGCTTGATACAACAGAATTGGGATGCAGATCAGGCTAGCCAGCTCGATGCTTGCAGATTGGAGTTCCAGGACCTGAATAATACCCAGTTGGATGTTCTAAGCTCCAAAGCTAAACTTCTCTGGTTCCAGGAAGGAGATCGTATTACTAAGTTCTACCATGCAGCCATCAAAGCTCGTCGTTCTCAGAATCGAATTAGCCTCAAGTTAGATGATGATACATTCACAGATGATAGAGACATTATTGGCGCCAAGGCAGTTGATTTTTATTCTGATCTCTTCTCAGGTTATACACCATCCCCTAGTCTTGATAATTTCAATATTATCAATTCAGTTGTCACCCAGGCTGATAATGATACCCTCTGCTCCTACCCTGATCTTGATGAGATATTTGGTGTCATATCTGATATGAAAGATAACAGCGCCCCGGGCCCGGATGGATTCACTGGTAGATTTTACGTTCATTGCTGGGATATCATTAAGGAGGATCTTCGCGCTGCTATTCATGGTTTCTTTTCAGGTTTGCAGCTTCCTACTTCTTTCACTGCCACTCATCTTTCCTTGATTCCCAAAGTTCAGAATGCTTCAAACATGACTCAAATGCGTCCAATTAGTTTGTGTAACTTCTGTCACAAGGTCATATCTCGCATTATTATGAAAAGGCTTGCAGACTGGCTTCCCAGATTAGTTAGCGAAGAGCAAGCTGGTTTTGTGAAGGGCAGAAGTATCCATGATAACATTGCCCTGGTGCACGATCTTGCTCATGATCTAAATACGAAATCTAGAGGGGGAAACCTTATCATTAAGCTTGATATAGCTAAAGCGTATGATAGAGTTTCCTGGAGTTTCATCCTTAAGATGCTCCAAGCTTTCGGGTTTTCCCATAAGTGGCAAGATTTAATCTTCAGGTGCATCGCGAACTGTAAGTATTCTGTGAAATGGGATGGCAAAACCTATGGGTATTTCAGTTCTCAGAGAGGGCTTAGGCAGGGTGATCCTCTCTCTTCTGGTATCTTTGTTTAAGTTATGGAGTGGTTCAGCAGAGCTTTAAAAAAAGCAGTGTCGGATGGGTTTATTATTCCATACTACACCAAGAGGAATGCTCAAGTGGTCACCCACCTCCTTTTTGCTGACGACCTTGTCTTATTCACCAATGGATCAAGAGATTCTCTAAACAATCTTAAAAACTTAATCTCTGACTTTTGTTCCTTCTCGGGTCAGCACTTAAATAACAGTAAGAGCATCATCATTTTTTCCAAAAAGATCCCTCCTAGCCGCAAAGAAGAGATTCTGCAGCTCACTGGTTATACAGAAGGCGTCCTTCCCATCCCCTACCTTGGAACCCCCCTGTTTAGAGGGAGAACTAAGGTGGATATGTTTGAATATTTGGAGCGCAAAGTTCTTAAGTGTATTCAGGGTTGGAGTCGCAATTTCTTGTCTATGGGAGGTAAAGTTACTCTAATAAATTCTGTTTTGAACTCAGTTAGCATTCACAGCATGCTTGTTTTACCAGTTCCTACGACTGTGCTAGATAAAATTATTTCTTATATGGCTAACTTTCTGTGGAGCAATGGTAGTGAGAACAGGCATCATTGGGTGGAAGGGGTAAGCTTTGTCATCCTAAAGAAGCTGGAGGTTTGGGAATCCTCGATCCCAAATCTATGATGCTTGCTTTCCATGGCCGTTTAGCTTGGAACTATATTCAGAATAAATCTTTATGGGCTCGTTATGCACACTCCAGATTTAAAGAAGGTAAAGCAGGTTCTTCTTTGTGGAACAAATTCAGCCATCTGATTCAAGTCATTCGAGAGGATAGTAAATGGATTATTGGCAATGGCGATACGTCGATTAATGAGCTTTGTGACAAGCTGGATGTTAAAGCTCCTAGGGACCTTATGGGCAAATCTATCAGGGAAGTCATATTGGATCCAGTGCTCAATGTTTCCATCAACAATGTTCTCCCTGCTAGTAGAAGAGAGGAGCTTGAAGAGATCCATTTCAATTCTCTTCCTGATCGTTTTGTTTGGAAGCTTAGTCCTGATGGAGTTTTCAATATCAAAAAATTCAGATTGTCCTTTCAAACGAGACATAACTATGTCACATGGGGTAAGTCTATCTGGAGGAATTGGATTCCTATGAAGGTTGGAGTGTTTGTTTGGAAGCTCTTCAGAAATGCTATCCCTACAGATGACAATGTCGGTAGGCTCAGTATCCAGTCTGTTTCTAGGTGTGTCTGCTGCACCACTCCTAGTTGCGAAACAGTCCGGCATTTGTTCTTTGATAGTGACTTGGGTCGAGAGTTATGGCAATATCTCAGTTCCATGTTTGATCGTCCTCGTGTACACGGGCTTGTTGCGACTAATAAGATTTGGTAGAAGTCGCATTCCTTTATGGATTGTTTAGCAGCTGGTATGGTGTGCTGCGGGTTATGGGAAATATGGAAAGCACGAAATTCCCTGGTTTTTGAACAGAAGCGTAGGGACTGGAAAAGTGCTCTTTTGAACTGGTGTCCCAATATCATCAAAAGCATCAATCGTGTTTATCCACACACCATGCAGAGCAATCTTATCCTTCGGAATATGGGCCTGAGTCCTAATCTCCCCAAGGCAGGTGTCAAAGTTTGGAGACCCGGGGAAAGAGGTAACACTGTCAACATTGCTTTGCTCCACCTTAGTCATTGTGTGAAAGGCGCTGCTGTTATTCGGAGCTCTTCGGGTAATTTTATCCTTGCTATTGTTAAAGTTATTCCCATATCTCATCATTTAAATGATCTCATTTGGTTTTTGAAGAAAATCATTATCATCTGCCTTTCTCATAACATTTCTATTGCTAACGTTTTTGGGAACCATCAGTTGCTCTACTCCTTGCAACATAGAAATGCTGAAACTCTTGCAGGGTTGAATGGTCTTTTGGACCTTAATGCGGTTTCTTTTAGAAGAGTTTGCCCTATGGAGAACGGTGCTGCTACTATTGTCAGTACATGTAACCCGGGAGTTTATACTCAGACTTCAATGCTTCATGTAGCCGGCAGGAATGCTCTTGTCTTGGACAGCAAAACTTGGTATCATCAGTGCGCTCGGGGCTGCAGTCATGATAACAGTCCAATCAGAGCAAGGGATGACTCCTTCATCTCTCACCCTAGATATCAGTACCACCCTTTCTCGGATGATATGTGTTGATTCTCTCTGTTTTGATTGTTTCAGTTTTATTTTGTCTTTGTTGTCAGGGTTTCTTTTGGGTTGGGTTAAGCTCTGTAGTGGGTTTGTCCCTGTTGAGTTTCATCTCTCCAAATTGAGTGCCCCTTTTGTTTTTTCTCAAACATTGTAATTTTGCCTGATCCGGCTTGCTAGGATCCTTTAATAAATTATCTGGCACCGTCCAGTTTTTTTAAAAAAAAAGAAAAAAAAAGGTGGAGACTAAAGAAGACAAGAAAGATTTGGAGCTTTCTAGAGAAGTGTGGAGAAGGTGAGAAGAAGATATTTTAGCAAGATTTTTCTAGAGCTACATTTTGGATCGTTGGATGAAATCAATCTCCACCGTCCATTTCATAAGTCTAGTAGTATAAATAGGAGTCATGTAGTGTCATGTTAACATCTTGAATAAGTGAGAGTGAGTGAGCATAAAGTGTGAGTGACTCCTCTTGTAATAGTTTCCCTTTCCAATAATAAAATCCGTCTTGGGTAAGCTGCGCAACTCAACACAAGGTGGGTTTCAAAAATAAATAATATCCATTATGATGCAAGTTTTTTCTGCATTTGGAAACCAGCATTTCAAAATGGCTTCTGTTTCAAAGCCTTCGCAAGTATTCTCTTAAAAGGTGATCATCTGGCCTGTATGGGAAATATGTCGTCAACTGTTTTTGTCTGAAGTTTCTGCATGTGATATCGAGATGGGAACAATGCTGTGAAATCATACAATTAATTATCTTTAAAGATACTACTTCCTTGTTTTCAATTGTCAGATATCTGAATATACCATTCTTTACAACTGCATTTTCAAAAGTATAAAATACATTTATTTTTCGACATGCTAAGGTTGGTTAAAAACGACCATAACATCCAACACAAGTGTCTGATTTCTGATTTTTTTTATACTTACCTTAGTGAAAACTCAATTAAAATACAAGAAAAAAATGTAACAAGTGACACAAGTAGCAGGTAGCTGCTGCTTGTTAAAGTTGAGCAGACATTTCTTTGCATTGTCTTGATTACTTGATCAGAAAAAAAGTAACTTGATTATTGAAATCGATATAACACGCACGTATGGAACGGACCTACATTGTTGTATTTTTGTTAAGAGAATCTGCACAAATTAAACTAAGCATCCTATCAGTAAGATCTAGATGAAATCAATAAATGAACTACTTGATCACATTCATTTGATAAAATGAACGCATCAATTTCTTATGTATAATATGATATCTAATATTTATCAGCATTTGAATATGCCTTCTGAATGCTGTTAGCATTTAGTACACGAGAATGATCTCCATACAGTAGAGATAATTATTCTTTTGTGAAGAAACGAGTTCATATGCTTAGCTGTCATCTTCACTAATATTAGCATGAGAATGAAGGATAGTCTAGAAATTTAGGTTGCAAAATCTAGGTAGTGATCATTCTTCCAATAGATTGAGAAATTGAGGAAAAATTTACTACTTAAGGTGGATAAATAGATTGAGAAATTGAGATCCACCTCATTAATGTACCACTCAGTCCTAGGATGGAATGAGAGTTGAACCTAGGATTGAAGTACATAAAAACATAGATTGATAAACTTCACACAATAGAAATTGCATGCTATTTCATCATCTCTTTATTTGCTCGATCCCAGGTTTGACATAGGTCCTTGATCTTTTATTAGATTGCATTTAATCTCTATCTTAGATATTAATCTCATCATAAATTCCCCTAAACCTTTTCTTTAAGTAATATATAGTGATCTACACTAGTTTAAAATCCGAACATCTTCCCTAAATTTATAAATTTGTTTGCGCGTGATTTAAATTAGTACTTCAATTGAATACTTAACTAAAATTGCACGTCGAAGAACTAATTGATCACATTCATTTGATAAAAATGAAGGCATTATCACTTACTGCCTTTCTCATCGAAACCTCCATTTTCTCTTTTCATCATTATAAGTTGCAAGTAGAAACAAACAAAACTCTAACACATTTGAATATGCCTTCTGAATGCTGTTAGCATTTAGTACACAAGGTGATCTCCATACAGTACAGATTATTATTCTTTTGTGAAGAGTTCATATGCTCAGCTGTCATCTATACACAATTTGCTCCAGTATATCAGTCCCTCTTAAACGCCTTTTCGAGTCCTTCCATAGGCCAGCATAAGGACCACAAGAGCCATGGGTCACTAAATAGAAAACAGTATAAACGTAGGATCTTCTGTTGTTGAGTTTCAACTTCTGTTTTAGGCAGTGTATCTACATTTAGAATGAGGTTCCCTCTGGACTCTGGTTGCTGCTTTTCAAACAGTTGGCAAAAGTACACTTCTTTTTTTATTTCATGCACCTTGTAACTTGTCCCAAATTTAATAAATAACAATTTTTAGAAATCAAATGCAAAAAAGTTACAAAACTGTTTGTATGTGAGGTTCATGTCAACCGTTGAAGCTAGTAGTGGTGCATTGTGCCATTGTGTGCACTGCACGGGCATTACTCTACCGGCAACCCATTCTTGCAATGCCATTCCAAGTGTCCCTGGTTGCAATTTGACATACCATTTTCACAGAGTCACTTATTGCAAATGACACTATGCGTGGAACAGTTGCAAACTATGGTCTATAGATGCACAAGTGAAACTGGAGGCAAATGTCACACTATACGCGCCTAGTGAGAATGCTACGCGCCTGCGCGACTGAAATTAGGGTTTGCGTTTTTCGTTTCTTTGAAGCCGCAATAGCGGCAATGGTTACGAACGAGACTCAAGTCACATTGGCATCCGCATTGCTCGTACCGTGCAACACTTCATGTATGTTTGAGATTGTGAGTGAAAAGTAATACCAAATATCGTCCGGAAGAACAATTTGTTAATCTTCTCGATTGATTAGCTCACCTGTTCAATTTTTTTGTGTTTAAAATATTTATTTAAATAAGTGAACCCTGAATACTTTATTCATGCAATATTTTGACGGGCATGTGCACTCCAAGCATAAGGAAACCTCCTACAAATTGTAGACCTTAGTCTCGACACAAACTATAAAAAGGAGGAGGTGTGAGATATGTTGAAGCCGACGCTTGTATACACCAACCTATCTCCTACTCTGCGATCAACTATGTTACAAGTGCAAATGCTCGAAGCTAATACTGTGATACCAATACAAGCATTGTCAACAGTTAAAGGCATGCCGTACAAATTGAAGGAATGCGTAAAGAATTTGCCTCTTCATTCAAGCTATATTATGTTGGAATTTATTGAAGTAAAATGAGGGTGCGCCCCATTTTGTGAGTCATTTTTGAAGGGGCTACGAGTCTCGAATCGAAAAACTTAAAACATAAGAAAAAATCCTTGCAAGGTCTAGTATAAGGAGATAATGTTGCTCAAAGTAAGGACCAAAACATGAGTCTAGTGAGTCCATGGAGAATGGATCCCTAGATCATTTTGGTTGTTCTCCCACATAGGAATATGGTGGGAAGAGATGTGAGTTTATATGTAATCACATATGATCATATATAAGTTACTATACAAAGCCACACGAAAATGTCTCGCGCGCCCAGGGGGAATTCTCGAGCCCGGATGGTCAGGATTGGTCATACTTGTGTGCCCACATCATGAGCACGTCGAATGTCGTCCAGTCAGGGGCGGAGTTGACCGATTCCTTTTGCGAATGTTCTATAATTTTTATGTGAACATTTAAGTCTTTGGGTTATATTAAAACTATACATTTCGAATATGAAGACCAAGTCTTATGACTGTTGCACTTCTCAAACTCAGTCTTTATGACTGTTGAGCAATCCAAACCCGGTCAGTCCACTTCCCACGATTTTTGGGAGACGTTGAGGGGTGGTGGAGACTTGTGTGGGCAGATTAATCTCCACCCGACTGGTCTGCAGCAGTATAAATACAGGGCAGTTCTTCTCCTTCAATCATCAGCTACAACACAAACAATTCCATCAGTTCTCCACTTGACTCCGGTGTTAGTAAAAGACAGCCATCCCTTCGCCTTCTTCAATCCGGTGCCATTGATCAGAAGGTCCTGCTGTTGTATCCTGGGAGGCTAATTGTCGATCAAACCCAGCACCTGTACGGGGGAAATATAGCTTTAAGGACATCACAAAGCGAGCCTCAGCAATCTGATTTTTCAGTTTTGTATCTCTTCCTGTTTTATTTTTATTCAGTACTTTTGTTTACATTTGTATGATCTGCTATTTTTGAATTATTATATATCCTGTAGTACTTGCATGTTCTAGCATTATTTTCCAACATATTAATGCGTTACTTAAGGCGGTTCAGGCCTTACGTTTTAGGACTAGGGCCAGCCCACCCCATAGGATACCCGTAATGCATTCCTTTTCACCTACAAATAAGCACATGAATACGAGTTTGAAAAAAAGGTAAACTTAATAAAGCTGAACTCGAAAACAAAAATGGGACATTTCGTAAACCAACGGTTGATGACCCTAAGCACACAAAAAACAAACAAAATAGCCACTTACCAAAAATCAAATAGTTCATCATTACATAAGGTTTGTAAAATGTTACTTTATGATTCGTGTACCATATATATTAATTTATGACCATATAAACTTCGTTGAAAAAATTGGAACTTTGAAGTTATATATTGTGAACCATGCTTCACATATACTTGAAGTCTTGAACCATGTAAACCATTGAACGTAACACTATAATAAAGTGTCATGGTTCATTTTTTTGTTCTAAGTGGTTCATTAACCGTATATATCAAATTTATCAACCTTAACGATTGTAGAAAGAAATGCAGACGCTTTCTACACATATCATTGTATGTATCTACTAATGATGATTTATTACCAATTGACACTGTTTAAACACTCGCACGACGGCTCGAAAGGATTGGACGAACCTTCAATAGGCAAGTCGATATTATTACTTAGGGTTAAATACAGATGACCACCCGCATAATATGTCATATTCCAGGCCACCACCTCTATATTGTAATATTACATTCGACCACCTTTATAATTAAAAAATTTCCAAAGAACCACCTCAGTTAACGGCAGTTAACGGGAGAGGTGGTTAAATGGAAACAAAATTGATTATAAAGGTGGCGAAGTGGAAACATATTTATTATAGAGGTGGTGTATTGTAATAAAAATACTATTATTATATTAAAAAATTAATATATTTAACGGAAAATTTGACAGAACAGTGATAGGTGGTTGTTTGGAAAGTTTTTAGTTATAAAGGTGGTCGAATGTAATATTACAATATAAGGGTGGTGACGTGGAATATGACATATTATGCGGGTGGTCATCTGTAATTAACCCTATTACCTATGACATTTGAAGCCATGAAGATGGCCAAAAAAGAAAGGGACAATTTTTCACGTGCGGCAGGAATATTTTGAATACAAATATGAGTTTATTGATCGAAGAAACAAATTCGAAATATACGGTTAGCACATTGATTACTATGAAAAATGTATTTAGATATTATTTAAAAGTTGTGACGAATGTGATTTATTTTCTTATAGTTTTTGTTATATTTTACCAGATGTCGTTTTTACGTATATTAAATTCAATAATATATATAATTAATAATAAACTAATTTATATAATTATTAACCACTATAATAGTTAATTATATGTAGATTAGTTAAAATTATGTACATGTTATGTGCAAAAAATAATTAGTTCCTAATTTTTATTATTATTAATTTGTTTTGACAGTACACATAGAATAATGATATACGTACAACAAAAAAGATGTCATTTTTAATTAAACAATAAATGGTTAATAAAATGCACCAAATATATATAAATCATAATTGGGTAGGTTGATGCACAAAAGTAACCCGGTACCAGGTCGGTCTTCAAGTCACATATTTAACAAATTTTGGGTATCGAGTCGGTTCCGGTCCAGATTGAAAAAATTCAGTCTGATTCGGTTGGACCTAAAGAATATTTTTGAAATAAAAATAATACTCTTATACCTAGATTCAATCTTGAGACCTAAAGAATATTTGTCTAACTCAACTTCACAAGGCTATAACAAATTAATTACTTAAGTTTTATAGATATAAGCTTTATCATTTATTTTTTAAACAAAATTCAAATAATAAATATAAAATGAAGAATAGAAATCGGGTTTTCTGGTCCAACCCGGGACCGGACCGGATTTAACCCGGACCGATAGTTTCGATCCGGTCCTCGATCCAACATTACGACACTTTTCGGGTCATCGGGTCGACCTGGACCGATCTAATTAACGGTCCGGTCCGGGTCGGACCGGATGTGCATGCCTAGATTGTGTTTGCTGCAGGGTCATTATTAGCTAGGGGTGCAACTATACTTATCCTTGACTAGTGGTGATAATTATAAGAGTTTAAAACAACATAAGCTTCTTAATGAAGAGCAAAAATAGCATACTATAAACAAATGGGTATGCAGGTTAACAACACCGTTGAACAATGTCACTTCGATTTCGAAACTCTTTACAACTTCATTCAAGATTTTGAGTTGCCATGAAGGAGATCCGAGTACATTTTTTGTTCTGGATGTTCCTAACCACAGCTGCAGCTCAACTTCTACCACCCGAGGAAGGTAACCTTTTTATGAATATTTGAATTTCCGTAGACTTGAAAGCTTGGGTATTTGAATTTCTTTAGGTTTACAATTACAGTCTATTTGATAAGTATATATGTGAAATACTCGATTTTTGAGAAATCTATTTTTAAAAATATATATAATTTATAGATAATCAAACTATGAATGCAAAGAAACTTCATGCATATGTTTTGCTCTTGTAAATAATAATTGTTAATCATCATATCTTTGAATCTTTTGAAACAACGATGTTAGGTAGAAGATAATTTTCACCAGCAATTCGTTTAACAAACATGTGTGTTTAAAATAAATATTTGAATCATGAATATTTATTCATGAAATGTTTTGACATGCACAAAGACTCCAAGCATAAGAAAATCTCTTAAAAATTGTAAACCCTCGATATATTGTATATAAAAAAGGAGGCGCTAGGTATGCTAAACTTGATTAGACGAAGAGCAAAGTCACATAAGCACCCGCATTGCTAGAACCATGCAACACTTCATGTGCATTGGAGATTGTTAATCTTCTCGATTGGGAGCTCACCTGTGCAATTGTGACAACAAACATGTATTCCTCTGCTTCATGATTTGTTTCCATTCTCTATGCAGAAATATACAAGACAACAAACTACAAGGATTTCTTGATGCAAACATTGGAAACTCGGGTCGCTTGAGACGCCTGTAAGTATGTTTCTCATCAACCTGTCATATATTAATATTTCTCCTGAAACTGTCATATAATAATATACATTCTGCAACATTATTTCTCAGCGTATATACCTCAAGTTTTCTATAATTTTTGCATTCTGCAGCATTATTTTCGGTAACAACTTTACAGAGATTATACCAGCAACGCTCTCCAACTTGAAGAATCTTATGGACCTGTAAGTTACACAAATTAGTCGGTAACTAAATAATACAACCTCTTTGACGACATTTTCCGTACTTGCAGCCGCATAGATGGCAACTCTTTTTCTGGCACACTGCCAAGAGAAATCGGGAACCTCTTGAATTTAATCCGACTGTAAGGATTATAATTATGTTCCATTTTACTATGAATTTGTTTACAAGGGGATTTTTTTATTTATTGCAGGGATGCGCAGGGGGAAATTTAAATGGTCCAATGCCTTAGTTAAAAACATGAGACATTTGTAAGCTTCTGTCTAAATACGTAATACAAGGCACTCATATGCTCTCTCTTACTTGACAATCTCTTTATTTTTAGGAAGATTTCAGATTTAAGTGGACCTAGTTCAAGTTTCCCTGACTTGCAAAATATGACTAACCTTCGAACAATGTAAGTGTAAATTATCAAACAGCCCGCACTTTCCATTTTTTTATAAAAAAACAAATTTTATTTTGTTTTGATAGTGTTCTTACAAATTGCAAAATCACCGGCACTATCCCAGATTACCTTGGCAAGTGAAGATGTGAGATCCAAGTACATTTGCTGTTGTGGATGTTAATAACCACAACCGGATCTCAACTTCTAACACCTGTGGAAGGTAACCCTTTTTCTATATATGTTTGAATTTCTGTAAACATGAAAGCTTCGGTATTTTCCTTTCTTTAGGTTTACAATATAGTCGCCAATCTTAGGACAATTGATACGCGTATCCTTACAATACTCAATTCGATAAGTATATATGTACTATACTCGATTTTCAAGTATATGTTTTTAAAAATATATTATAATTTATAGATAATCAAACCATGAATACAAAATAACTTCATGCATATGTTTTGCACTTGTAAATAATAATTTTCAATCATTTATTTATCAACAGTGCTGGAAGAGAGCTTGGTAGTTGGCATACGAAGGGGATGAATACCAAGAGGATCTTACCACATTAGGAGCTTCACACTTCAATTTTATTGGTACTAAGTGGGGTTATAACAGCACAGGCATTTTCTTGGGGTATGAGAATGCGGCATACGAAGCAACAAATCTGAATGATTTTAACCTAAGCATCATCTATTCAACAGCTCGCTTGTCCCCTTTGTCGCCAAAGTACTATGGTCTTTGTTTGAGAAAAGGCAGCTACCGTGTTAGACTCCATTTCGCAAAAATAACGTTCACATTGAGCGAAACATTTGGCAGCCTCCGGAGCGCGTATTTGACATAGCAATACAGGTGAGTATCACGCCAAATTTAAAATCATATGAAATGTCATAGTTTTTATCAAGTTTCTGATCCGATTATTTGTGTGTGTAGGGTAAATTGGTTAAGAAAGACTTCAACATTGCTAAACAAGCGAATGGTGTTGGCAAGCCCATATATCTGGATTTTAGTGAAGTTTCGGTAAACAGGAGCTCTCTTGAAATCCATTTATATTGGCCGGGTAAAGGAAAGATGGCCATTCCTTATCGAGGTGTTTATGGGCCACTTATATCTGCTCTTTCTGTGAGGCCAAAGTATGTCAAATCTATTGATATACTTATTTCGTTGGTCTTCTATTTATCAGATCCATCTTACCGGCATTTAACCTGACAAATATCTTTTTGTAGATTTTGATGTCAGTATTGGACAGAGGACTGGATTGTCAGTGACGTGTAGCTGATGTTTTAATGTTTTCAGCGCCAGTACGGACTTGGCTGCATCATAAAAATCAAAAGATGAAAATAACCAAAAATCTTTTTATTTTAGTTCTTGGAGAAATGCTGTGCTTGTTTCTTCTTCTTCTTCTTTTTATTTTAGTTCTTTGATGTATGCTCGTGCTTTTTTCCTTTGCTTCACTCTCACACAACTCAAAGCCACCACTGATAATTTTGATCCTAAAAATAAAGTTGGAGAAGGTGACTTCGGACCTGTATATAAGGTAATATGCTTCATTTAAATCAGATAACAGTTTTGCCGACCAATTTTTTACAAAAAAATTTCAACTGCTTGTTTCAGGGTATTTTGGCTGATAGAACATTAATTGACGCAAAGCAACTCTCAACCAAATCAAGACAAGGAAACAAGGAGTTTATAAATGAATTAAGAATCATATAAGCCGTACGTCACCCAAATCTGATGAGGCTATATGGATGTTGTATCGAAAGAAAATCAGCTATTTTTTGAGTACGAATACTAGGAGAATAATAGTCTAGCACGAGCACTCTTCGATAAGTTACCTTTCATCTAAAGATACAAAATATAAATTGAACATGCTATAATATTGATTTGATTTGCTTCAGGTTCTCCAGACAATCCAATAAACTTCACGCATATGTTTTGCACTTGTAAATAATAATTTTTAATCATCTTATATTTGAATCTTTTGAAACAACGATGTTACGTGGATGATAATTTTCACCAGCAATTCTTTTAACAAACATGTGTGTTTAAAATAAATATTTGAACCACTGAATCTTGAATATTTATTCATGAAATGTTTAGACAGGCACAAAAACCCCAAGCACAAGGAAACCTCCTTGAAATTGTAGATTCTAGTCTGAGCACAGACTATATAAAAAGGAGGAGGCGCGAGGTATGCTGAACTAGGCGCTTGTATGCACAAACCCATCTCCTGCGCTGCGGCCAACCATGTCAGAGGTTGTGTAGATGTTAGAGGGTAAGACGGTGATACCGATTAGAGCGCTGCCAACAACTAAAGAAGAAGGCACGTCGTCAAAACCTCTGGAAGTAAATATTTCGCCTCTTTAAGCTATAAAAGTGCACGGGGATGCGGGACTAGCTCATCAAAAAGAGGAGAAATTGAGAGTGCAGACTAGTGTTCGGAATTGAGTGAGTTTGCAAGTCATTTTAATTTAGCTTATTATGCCTATCTGCTATTATTTATGGAATGTGAATTATCTGGATGAAGAAAAATGAAGCACACATTTCTTAGCAAGTTTATGAAGTGACTTTGTACAAAGCTTATCAAACATTTGAAATGATGGAGTTATGTATTTGTTTAGTAACAGTTATTGTAAGCACTTCCAAGGCAAAACTAGAATTGTTGTGAACTTGTGGTCAAAAAATAGGTCAGTATCATGCAAGGGTCTCTTGGGTCACTGAGTGTACTTTTCACGTTCTCGGTTGCCATCTATACATTATCAAAATATCATTATCTTCGAATGTAATTTAACCGTAGTAGAAATCTTATTATGACCAGATGTATAAAAAAATTAATTTATTATTAGTATATATGATCAAAATTATTTCATAAAAAGAAATTATTAGTGATAGTGAATTATCAAAGGTTAGAAACATTTAATATATTATCAAACAGCCCGCACTTTCCATTTTTTTATAAAAAACAAATTTTATTTTGTTGTGATAGTGTTCTTACAAATTGCAAAAGCACCGGCACTATCCCAGATTACCTTGGCAAGTTGAACATGTGAGATACAAGTACATTTGCTGTTGTGGATGTTAATAACCACAACCGGATCTCAACTTCTAACACCTGTGGAAGGTAACCCTTTTTCTATATATGTTTGAATTTCTGTAAACATGAAAGCTTCGGTATTTTCCTTTCTTTAGGTTTACAATATAGTCGCCAATCTTAGGACAATTGATACGCGTATCCTTACAATACTCAATTCGATAAGTATATATGTACTATACTCGATTTTCAAGTATATGTTTTTAAAAATATATTATAATTTATAGATAATCAAACCATGAATACAAAATAACTTCATGCATATGTTTTGCACTTGTAAATAATAATTTTCAATCATTTATTTATCAACAGTGCTGGAAGAGAGCTTGGTAGTTGGCATACGAAGGGGATGAATACCAAGAGGATCTTACCACATTAGGAGCTTCACACTTCAATTTTATTGGTGCTAAGTGGGGTTATAACAGCACAGGCGTTTTCTTGGGGTATGAGAATGCGGCATACGAATTAACAAATCTGAATGATTTTAACCTAAGCATCATCTATTCAACAGCTCGCGTGTCCCCTTTGTCGCCAAAGTACTATGGTCTTTGTTTGAGAAAAGGCAGCTACCGTGTTAGACTCCATTTCGCAGAAATAACGTTCACATTGAGCGAAACATTTGGCAGCCTCCGTGTGCGCGTATTTGACATAGCAATACAGGTGAGTATCACGCCAAATTTAAAATCATATGAAATGTCATAGTTTTTATCAAGTTTCTGATCTGATTATTTGTGTGTGTAGGGTAAATTGGTTAAGAAAGACTTCAACATTGCTAAACAAGCGAATGGTGTTGGCAAGCCCATATATCTGGATTTTAATGAAGTTTCGGTAAACGGGAGCTCTCTTGAAATCCATTTATATTGGCCGGGTAAAGGAACGATGGCCATTCCTTATCGAGGTGTTTATGGGCCACTTATATCTGCTATTTCTGTGAGGCCAAAGTATGTCAAATTTGTTGATATACTTATTTCATTGGTCTTCTATTTATCAGATCCATCTTACCGGCATTTAACCTGACAAATATCTTTTTGTAGATTTTGATGTCAGTACTGGACAGAGGACTGGATTGTCAGTGAAAAAACTCAGTAAAGTTGTAGGCTGTGTAGCAGATGTTTTAATGTTTTCATCGCCAGTACGGATTTGGCTGCGTCATAAAAATCAAAAGCTGAAAATAACCAAAAATCTTTTTATTTTAGTTCTTGGAGAAATGATGTGCTTGTTTCTTCTTCTTCTTTTTATTTTAGTTCTTTGATGTATGCTCGTGGTTTTTTCCTTTGCTTCACTCTCAGACAAATTAAAGCCACCACTGATAATTTTGATCCTAAAAATAAAGTTGGAGAAGGTGACTTCGGACCTGTTTATAAGGTAATATGCTCCATTTAAATCAGATAATAGTTTTGCCGACCAATTTTTTACTAAAAATTTTCAACTGCTTGTTTCAGGGTATTTTGGCTGATGGAACATTAATTGATGCAAAGCAACTCTCAACCAAATCAAGACAAGGAAACAAGGAGTTTATAAATGAATTAAGAATCATATAAGCCGTACGTCACCCAAATCTGATGAGGCTATATGGATGTTGTATCGAAAGAAAATCAGCTATTTTTTGAGTACGAATACTAGGAGAATAATAGTCTAGCACGAGCACTCTTCGATAAGTTACCTTTCATCCAAAGATACGAAATATAAATTGAATATGCTATAATATTGATTTGATTTGCTTCAGGTTCTCCAGACAATCCAATAAACTTCATGCATATGTTTTGCACTTGTAAATAATAATTTTTAATCATCTTATATTTGAATCTTTTGAAACAACGATGTTACGTGGATGATAATTTTCACCAGCAATTCTTTTAACAAACATGTGTGTTTAAAATAAATATTTGAACCACTGAATCTTGAATATTTATTCATGAAATGTTTAGACAGGCACAAAAACCCCAAGCACAAGGAAACCTCCTTGAAATCGTAGATTCTAGTCTGAGCACAGACTATAAAAAGGAGGAGGCGCGAGGTATGCTGAACTAGGCGCTTGTATGCACAAACCCATCTCCTGCGCTGCGGCCAACCATGTCAGAGGTTGTGTAGATGTTAGAGGGTAAGACGGTGATACCGATTAGAGCGCTGCCAACAACTAAAGAAGAAGGCACGTCGTCAAAACCTCTGGAAGTAAATATTTCGCCTCTTTAAGCTATAAAAGTGCACGGGGATGCGGGACTAGCTCATCAAAAAGAGGAGAAATTGAGAGTGCAGACTAGTTTTCGGAATTGAGTGAGTTTGCAAGTCATTTTAATTTAGCTTATTATTCCTATCTTCTATTATTTATGGAATGTGAATTATCTGGATGAAGAAAAATGAAGCACACATCTCTTAGCAAGTTTATGAAGTGACTTTGTACAAAGCTTATCAAACATTTGAAATGATGGAGTTATGTATTTGTTTAGTAACAGTTATTGTAAGCAGTTCCAAAGCAAAATTAGAATTATTGTGAACTTGTGTTGAAAAAATAGGTCAGTATCATGCAAGGGTCTCTTGGGTCACTGAGTGTACTTTTCACGTTCTCGGTTGCCATCTATACAT
>QZGG01001006.1:0-83170 GCA_006409495.1 Sedum album | reverse complement strand
ATTCTCGTGACAATGAAACACTACACAGTTTAGGTTTCAACATAACATTGCCGTGTAGGGTTTTAGCCGCTTCGTATTCCAGCTTTGGAACCATCGACGACCGGCATTGGTATTGCGCAGATTTTAGCGTTTCGTCAACCAGGTGTGTCTCAATTTGTGTCTATTTTATTCAGAGCATGTAAAGATTGAATCTTTGAGACATTCGACATTTGCAGAAACTTGTGTGTAGGTTTTGTAACATTTGTTAACACTTGTTGCTGCATGTTTATTTTGAATGACTGCATTAGATTCACGAATCATAGTACAGTAAATCGTGAATCATGTTTGTAGACATACATGAGAACATTTTTGGTAGTGCACGATTCAGTAAATGATCCCCTATGATTCATGAATCATACTGCATCAAATCATGAATCATATGTGGAATCGTGTATTATGTGTGAAATCATGATTCATGAATCCTTTTTTGTTATATGTGAATAGTCCTTATTGTTATATATGATTCGTCTTTTGGTGTTATATATGATTGGTCTTTTGATGTATATCGTTTGAGAACATGATTCATCAATTGTTGTATTATGATTCATGAATCATATATATACAATGTATGAATCATAATGTATAACTGTACTGAAATAATTTTTTATGCGGACCTCAATTTTTTTCCACTATTTGAAATGAACTGGAGAACATTAGAGAAAGCAAAGCGCGTGAAAGGATGCTCCCATATGCTTGGGATCAGAATGATAACACGAGAACTTTCATGTGTTTTGATAATTTGAATTGTTAGGGATGATCGACTCAGGTTTGCCATTTTGGGATGTTTTATTTGGTTCATGTTATGTGAATTCAATGAAAACAACAAGATTACATGATTCATTAATTGTTGAACTATAATTCATGATTCGTTATTATGATTCATGATGTGCCACTTGTGATTCATGAATTGTTCATATGATTCATGATTTGCTATATTATGATTCATGATTTGTTATGATGTGTTTCATGTATTCATAAACAACGCATCATAAAAATTGATAATGATGTTTTCATGTAACATTACGTTTGAAAAACTTAACCATACTCGCGTTGCAATTTTTTTTATAAAAATAAATCATAACGAATATATTAGTAATACTAAACAAAGCATAATGTGAATACGAAATACTGAAATAAATTTATTAGAACATCAATGTAAACAAAATCAGATGACGAACTAAGCATTCACGTAAAAAACATCTATGATTCATGATTTGCTATAATATGATTCATGAATCAAAGATATACAATGTATGAATTTTACGACGAATTCATTAGTAATATAAAAACAAACCCTAATGAAATACGAAATACTGAATTTATGAAATACGATACGAAATATATTGAAAGAGGCGAGAGTTGCTATCGAATTCAGAAACCATTATTTTTGAATTCGGTGAAGAAACAATCTAGCCGTATTTGGGAAAGTCTGTTAAATAAATTTGAATGTTTGAAAAAATATATATTAAATGTCGATTTTCTAATCAAAGAATTGAATTTCAGTTACCATAAATAAGGGATTGAATTTAGTTGATATATTTGCAAATATATTATAATGTATGTTTCCATTATTGCCCTTTTATCATTTTGATATATTAATTAAAAAGATTATATAATAACCGTCGGATGTAATTAAATGGATAATTGTTTGCATTTTATAACTAAACTACCACTTTTCATTTGATCCATTCTCTTAATGAATATTGTATAGATCGGCCATAAATTTCTTCAGCTATCTCAATTTCTAGATGAATCTCTTGGCACAGCTCTTCGGCTTTTTCTTTAACAACCTTTTCCATCACCGGATTGGAAGGAAAAAATTTATCATACATTCCCGCAGTGCCTAGATTTATAAAAAGCTTCTCCATATTAGATGCCCTACTAAGAATACACTTCACAACCTCCAGTTGAAGCGTTTATCCATCAATGCCGTACAGTTCCAACACCTTTAGGCATTTGAAAGAACAACTCGCCTCCACTTCCCTCCACAATTCCTGTGCACCAACCAATAAAAACCAACAATACCCAAATCAACAATGAAAGGCACGAAATAACATTACGAATTAGTATTCCTTTTTCTATTTTCACAAATATAAAATGCAGAAGCCCAACAATTTAATGATCTTGCCTGTTGCTCTCTAGTATTGTAGAAAAGTAGAGAAAACGAACGAAATGTCGCCGGAAGTCGACGATCGGAAGTTGCAGCGATGAACGGAATTTTCGAGAAGAAAGAGAAAGTGTTAGTTACTATTCAGTTCAGCTAGTTTGTTATATGATTTACAATTTCTATATGTGGCCAGCTTGTTTACACTAATTACAATCTGACCCCACAATTCCTACTAAATTACAAAATTAATGAACCCTAGCTGCACTCCCAGCTCCGCCTTCAGCTCCACTTGTCTCGCAGCTCGGTTCATCCAGCTCAACACCCCCCCGCAAGCTCAGCGTGTGGAGGAAATTCGAAACGCTGAGCTTGGAGCATAGATGATGCAACTGGTCGGCCGAGAGCGATTTTGTGAACATATCCGCTGGCTGCTCAGTCGAAGACACAAAATCCGGTAGTATGAATCCAGATGTCACATGGTTACGGATGACATGGCAATCCAGCTCAACATGCTTTGTTCTTTCATGGAAGACTGGGTTATGGGCAATATGCATAGCTGCCTTGTTGTCGCAGTATAGGGTGATTGGTGTCGGGACTTCAATCTGTAGAAGACGATGAATCCAAACCAGTTCACATGAAGATTGCGCCATGGCTCGATACTCGGCTTCAGCTGAAGATCGTGAGACGACTGTCTGCTTTTTAGTTTTCCACGCAACAAGAGATGAACCAAGTAAAACACAGTATCCAGACACTGACCGACGAGTTACTGGACATGATCCCCAATCAGCGTCACAGAAGGCCTTAACTGTGAGAGATTCAGATGCAGCATAGAACAACCCCTGTGCTGGAGCAGATTTCAAATAGCGCAAGACCTTATGAGCTGCTTGAAGATGATCAACATTAGGCTTCCCCATGAAT
The DNA here is from genome assembly GCA_006409495.1 of Sedum album. NCBI lineage: Eukaryota > Viridiplantae > Streptophyta > Magnoliopsida > Saxifragales > Crassulaceae > Sedum > Sedum album. The sequence goes on along the minus strand of QZGG01001006.1, from coordinate 80,109 downwards.
TGGCTGAGTACATGTACTGGATAAGCCAAGTCTGGCCTGGTTACAGTCAGGTATATCAATTGCCCCACAAGTCTTCTATAAGGCCCTGGGTCTTCCAATATAGGCGCTTCTGATAATGCAAGTTGTTGTTTTGTATCCATAGGTACTTTAGATGGCTTACAACCAAGTAGACCAGCCTCTGAGATCAGATCAAGGGCATATTTACGCTGATTGATGAAGATTCCTGAGCTAGAACGTGCTACTTCTATCCCAAGAAAATACTTCAAGGTACCAAGATCTTTAATATGAAACCGGTTGTGAATGAATGCTTTAATTTCTGCTATCAGATCGGTGGACGTACCTGTAATGATAATGTCATCTACGTAGACCAATAGCACAATGAACTGCCCATCCCTTTTGAGTGTGAATAGTGAGTAGTCATTTAAGCTATTTGTGAATCCAAATGACACAAGAGCATCACTGAACTTACTGAACCATTGGCGAGAAGCCTGTTTGAGTCCATATAAGCTCTTATTCAATCTGCATACTTTCTTTTTGGTCTTTTCTCTTTTATAGAAACCAGGGGGTAGTGACATATATACTTCTTCCTCTAGGTTCCCATGTAAAAATGCATTATTCACATCCAATTGAAATAATGGCCATGACTTAGAAGCTGCCACTGCCAATAATATGCGCACTGTATTCATTTTCACCACTGGCGCAAATGTTTCGTGATAATCCAGCCCTTCTAGCTGAGTATAGCCCTTAGCTACTAGGCGTGCTTTGTAACGTTCAATTGTTCCATCTGAATGTCGTTTTACCTTATAGACCCATTTGCATCCTATAGCATGTTTACCATTAGGTAATTCTGTAACTGTCCAGGTGTTATTATTTTCCAAGGCCTGTAACTCAGTTTCCATGGCCTTAACCCATGCAGGGTCTTTACTTGCTTGCGCAAAACTTGTTGGCTCAGGCTTTGCTGATATTTGTAGAGCATACTTCTGAAACTTTGGTGAGCAAGCACTGTAATCAACATACCTCGTCAGTGGATACTTGCTGGAATTGGTGGAAACATTGTTGCAGATATAATCTTGAAGGTAAGAAGTTGGTTTTCTTTGTCTCGTTGACCTTCGTATTGGAATCATCTGCCTTTCTGTATCAGGATTCACTAAAGTAATTTCTTCTCCAAGTGTAAAATCTGGATCAGGGTCAGGACTCTCTGGAATAGTACAAACAGGCACTGGGCATGAGAGTGATGAAGTAGCTGGCTCAGTAGAGACATCAGGTAACCTTCTATAAGGAAACACTTCTTCTCTAAAAGTGACATCCCTGCTGACATGTACTGAATGAGACTGTAAATCAAATAGCTTGTATCCTTTCTTCCCAAATGGATATCCAATGAACACACATGGTCTAGCTCTTGCATCAAACTTAGACTTATTAGGAGAAGTATCAGTCATGAAGCATAAGCATCCAAACACTCTCATGTGTTCATAGCTGGGTTTTGTAGAAAATAGTATTTCATAGGGGGATTTACCTTGTAAAACTGTTAAAGGTAGTCTGTTGATAATATAGGTTGCAGTTAGCACGCACTCCCCCCAAAAAATATCTGGAACATTAGACTGTAGCTTTAACGATCTCGCCACTTCTAATATATGTTTATGTTTTCTTTCTGCCAGGCCATTTTGCTGTGGCGTATGGACACAAGAAGTTTGGTGATGACAACCTTTTGAAGCCAGAAACTGAGACAACTTGTTGCTCAAGAACTCGGCTCCATTATCTGACCTTAAGATCTTGATATTTGCATTGAACTGAGTTGCTGCCATATTGAAAAAATTAATAAGATGATCACTGGCTTCTGCTTTGCTAGCCATCAGAAATACCCAAGTACATCTGGAGAGGTCTTCCACCACTGTAAGAAAATATCTCGAGCCTGAAAAAGTTGGAACTTGAAAAGGTCCCCAAATGTCAGTGTGTACTAGATCAAACAAACATTTTGAAGTATTAGTGCTTTCATAGAATGGAAGTCTAGTTTGTCTGGCCTGAGGACAGATCTCACACTGCATATCATCTGATGTACATGTAACTTCTGAAACAATGTTTTTCAAGGAAGTAAACAATTTCTGAAATGGCAAATGCCCTAGTCTCATGTGCCAAACTGCTACTTTACTTTTATCAGTTTTCATAGCTAACGAACACCCTGTCTTTTCTTGAATCAAGTGATACAAACCTCCTACTGCTTCACCAGTCCCCAACAAATTCTTCTTTGCTTGGTCCTGAAGTGAACAATGAGAGTCAGTAAACTCCACAATCAAATTACTTGATCTGGTGAGTTTTGTAACTGAAATCAGCTTAAACTTAAAACTTGGTATCAACAGAACTCCAGACAGATGCACATGCTTATTCAGAGAACAATCTCCAATTGTGTAAACCAAGGTGGTGTCTCCATTTGGCAACAATACTGAATATGGAACTTTAAGTGACGTTATATTCTGTAACAGATGCTTATAAGGGGTAATGTGATCTGTCGCGCCACTATCAATAATCCAGACATCTTGCTGAATTTTAGTAGAATGCAAGCAAGTGATACCTGCAATGTGATCTGAATTCTGATCTGAAACAGTGAGGAATGCCATTAACTTCTCTATCTGAGTCTGGTTCAGTTTCAGAGAATTCAACTGATTGTCTCCAGCATTTCCTGCAGCATTTTGATCAGTTATAACACTATTAACAGAATTCTTATTTTCCTTACCATTTCCTCCTTTGTAGAGCTTGTGGCCCATGGATTTTCCAGCAACGCTCTCTACTATGTCCTGCCATTTGACAGTGATGACAGAACAAATTCTTCTTGTTCTTATTCTGTTGTGATTGACCATTTCCTTGGCTTTGTGATGCATACATTGCAGATGCTTCTTTAGCCACTGGTTTGGTGATTCCCTTTTGGATCTCATCTTGCAAAACCATGGCATATGCTTCATCAACATTTGGCAATGGCTTGCGACTGACAATGTTGTTTCTGACTTGTTCATGGACTTCATTGAGTCCCATGAGAAATTGCATGACTCTTGATCTGCTCCTCCTCATCTCCATAGAGATAGTAGACTTGCAGCTGGCTCCAAGATCACACAGTTCCTCTTCTTCTAATGCTTCTTCATCACCCCACATTTGATTCAACTTTCCATGATACTCTGCTATAGTCAACTCCCCTTGGGTTAGATTGGTGATCTCTCTGTGCAGCGCCAATAATCTTGGCCCATTCGAGCCTGAAAAACGAACTTGCAGTGTTGTCCACGCATGTATTGAATCTCTAGCATGGTTGAGAGTTTCAGCAATCTCTGGTGAGACTGAGTTAATAATCCATGTCAAGACAATGTTGTCCACCTTCTCCCAGCGCGCCAGTGCATACGAATCTGTTGGTTTCGGAAAGTCTCCTCGCACAAACCCTAGTTTCACCTTGATCGCAAGAGCACGCTCCATCGCTCTCTTCCAAGAAATGAAGTTGCTCAATCCAACCAATTGCTTGCTGACTAAGGATGCGCTTACATTCTCCGAAGCACTGACAAAGAAAGGATCATCTGTCTGGTGCGTAACGCCTGGTGTTGCTGTAGGTGTTGCTGTATCCGTCATTCTTTCTTCAAGAAACTTGTCCGATTGATCAGATCGGCTTTGATACCATGTAGAAAAGTAGAGAAAACGAACGAAATGTCGCCGGAAGTCGACGATCAGAAGTTGCATCGATGAACGAAATTTTCGAGAAGAAAGAGAAAGTGTTAGTTACTATTCAGTTCAGCTAGTTTGTTATATGATTTACAATTTCTATATGTGGCCAGCTTGTTTACACTAATTACAATCTGACCCCACAATTCCTACTAAATTACAAAATTGAACTGAAAGTAGAATTCCCAATTAATGAACCCTAGCTGCACTCCCAGCTCCGCCTTCAGCTCCCAGCTCCGCCTTCAGCTCCACTTGTCTCGCAGCTCGGTTCATCCAGCTCAACAAGTATGTCGATTCATTAGCCTACGGCGAGGTATCACGTTTCCACCGCATATCTGTACAATAGTCATGAAACATAGGAATAATCAAGTAATGGCCTATCTGACAATCTTAACCGTGTCAAAAACATTAATGCAAGCGCTTATAAAATGAATCCATCATTCCTATTGTTAAATGTAACAAGAGTATTTATGAGCTAGAAGTGAAAACAAAGACGAGAAATTACATCCAATAAAAAGATTTCGAGCAACGGGCAACTGTTGATGAACTTTATAATTTGACAAAAGAACAAGTCAGTGTCCCAATCAACGCATTGGAGAAATTACCTTCAATTTCCTGAAGATGCTAGGTTATCACCAGAGACAAGAGATTTAATATGTCGACTTCTTTGCGATGTAGATCATATACTTGGTACTGGAGGAGCTCATCAGATAATAGTAATAACATTAATGATATTAGTTTTGTGATTATTATTTCTATTCCAAGTGTGGTCTATCACTCTTTCTCCTAAACTTATTCATGTTTGATCAGGCACACCCATGGTTCAAAGATATTGTATGGGAAAAGCCGTATGAGACGAAGGCAGTTTTTAAACCTAAGATCAATGGGGAACTTGACACTCAGAATTTTATGAAATTTGACGAGGTGGGTTTTTATCATGCCAGTATAAATTTGGTTGCAAGTAATTTGTACCGGCTTTAGTTCGGAATTCAGCCCGCATTTAATTTATGCTCTACTTTTATCACTTTGTAGGTTGAACCTCCGCTCCCAGCAAGAACAGGATCAGGAAACTCCATGAAGGTTAGTGTTTATGGTTTTTATCAGCAGTTTCGTCTATTTGTATTGTTACCATTTAATGGTTCCACTTACAAGTGTGATGGTGTGATAATTCATCTATGATTCTTTTACTTTTCAGATGCTCAGCCCTAAAGACTACAATTTTGTTGGTTATACATACAAAAACTTCGATGCTGTAAAAAGCCTCCGTTCTGGTATGCGGAAAATGAAAAGTGAATCATATTCTCTCCTGTTTTTCTTTTTGTGTGTGAGTTTCAAGATTCCATAAAAAATGGTCACACTCATTTATTGTTTTTACCCTCATTTTTTTCCGATTACTATTATACATGTAGAGGAGCTTTTGATATGTTTCTTCTTTCTCAGCAAAGGATTTATTATAATCCGCAGTAGTTTTTTCGGGAACTTTACTTTATTTACATCTCCAAGTCATTGCTACTCTTCCTCACTCCCTTGCATCTTAACACTCTGTTAGGCACTTTCTTTTTTACTTTCTTGAGTCAGCTTCTACTCTCCTTTTACCTGCCTATTGTTAACTGTTCATTGTGCATTACAGCACCTTGATGACATTGTCAGTTGTTCACAGTCCGCACTTTCATCATTAATTGGTTGCATACGTGTGATATGTGAATGGATAACTTTTAATTAACTACTGTAATGTTTCCAGATTTGCAAGGTGACTCAGCCAATCGCTCATCACTGGATTCGGTCATGGGTGAGTTGATTTTCAACCTGAACTACTTCTCATTATCATAAATTGGTATTTCCTTGACAACAACTCTGTCCTTCACAACTGAAAGAGGGTACATTCTGTCAAGTGATTCAGCAGTAGAGTACTCCAAGTTGAGGGTACATTTCCAATACCTACAGTAATCATGTAGAAGTCCAAGTTGTCTCGCCGATCATGCAGTATCTAAAGATTCATCAAAACTGCATAACAAACAACTTATTAATGTACAGATTAGGGAAAGCGAATCTGTCCTATGCGGATGTGATTGGTTGCGGTAGTTAGCAGTCAGTGGGGTTCTCTTAGTAAAGGTGTTTGCGGGGTTTTCTCCGCAGCCCAGATTGGCGAAATATGCCTTCGCTTGAGGCAGTCTTCTGGTTTCCCTTATGGAGCAGCAGCTTATATTATTGAACGAGTTCTGTAAACCAACTGTATAGTGTTTATAAAAAATTATGTTGAATTTTAAACCAACTGTAATCTCTTATGAAATTATCGACCTTGTTCATTCAGTATTTCAGTGTCTTGATTAAAATGAAGATAATTGTGTTTAGAGATGCATAAAATAGGACTGGACCATAAACTCGGTTGGATCGGACCGGACCGTAAATTCTGGTGATCATTTCTAAATAAAAATTTAATTAAATTATATATGTTCGCCAAGAACATTCCAACCGAGAAAGCATCCCGAAATCCGGCGATCTCGTTCCAGTGTTATTCTTTTACCAATCCTCAATATATTTCATCAGCGTCTTTTCATAGCTGTTGGCGTTTGTTTTCGTTGCTTAACATTGCTGTCTTCTTCTTTTTTCGATTTTTCAGATGCAGTTCTTCATCTCTTTGCCAGGGAAAACCCTCACGCTAGATGTCGAGACATCAGATACGATCGACGACGTCAATGCTAAGATCCAGGACAAGGACCGAACTACTCCAGATGAGATGAAGCTCATCTTTAACACTACCCTGCTAGAGGAGGGTGAGCAGTTTGATTTGCTCACTATGGCATTGATCCCTGCACATGGTATGCACAGGCAGATTAGGTTATTGATTGCTGTTATTTTGGATTTTTTCATGAATCTTTTTGCTTTCTTTTGCAGATTTCATATTCAAAATTGGTGTCATGTATGGCACTAAAAGATTGACAAGGCAGTATACTTCAGGGTTTCCAAAAGTTCTTCTACATTCGCGATTATCATCTCAAAGAATTCCTTGGTGAAGTTGTAAATGCGCTTCAACGGTGTGAATTCACTTCCAAATATGCGTTCATCGTGAAAAATAGAGTCAAACAGTTATTTGAGGATGACTGCACAACTTCAAAGAAGCATTATGTACAGAAACTTCAGAAGGTATCGATTTATTAGCTAGGGTATGTTAGGGTCTGTAGCGCTAATATTAACTTTGTTTTTTATGTGATGAATCTCAGGAACTAATTCGTGTGCTTTCTGAGACTACAGCAAGCTTTGGTATGTTGGGGGATATCATTATTGCTGAACCCAATGCCTACATTGCATTTGCGGGTAAACAAGTAATTGAACAAACATTGAAAAAGACAGTACCAGAAGGTTCACAAGCGGCTGAATATTTATTCCAAAAGGGTTTATTCGACCCAATTAAGAAAGGATTCTTTTTTAGTAAATATTCTTTTGCATCAATACGAAATCTAGTTAATACATCTATTTGTCGAGATTTCTAGAAAAAGTATTTCTTGTTTTTCCTTCTCATTCCCATAAGAATGAATACTATGATTTGCATTTCGAACAGGCATAAATACAACATCTATGGGATATTTATTTTGAATACCAGAATAGTGGATATAGCCCCGATTCAATGGGTCAGGTCCACTTACTTTTTCTTTTCTTGATTTCGAAATAGATTTGATTAGAATAATGTAAAATAGGACTCTATGGTAATTCACGAGACGACTTATTATTATTCATTATAAATATTATTATTCATTATAAAAATATATTATTATAAAAATATATTATAAAAAAAATAGAATAAATAAACGTTCAAAATTTAGAACTTTAATACTTATTAGGATCAAATTATATGGTTTTTTAGTTTCCTAAATACTATAAATATTAATAGAAGAAATATCTTTATTCTCTCATCGCAATCTGAATACTGATTAGTATACCTGTTTTATTTGCTTCGCCTGATGGTTGGTCAAGTAATAAAAATTTGTTATTTTTCGGTACATCATTATGGGTTGGATTAGTCTTTTTGGTGGGTATCCTTAATTCTCTCATTTCTTAAACCTATTTATTCCATGTCCAATATCCAAAAAATGAAGTGATCCCCTTAAAGAAGCAATTAAAGATTGTGAGACACATTCCAGTTTAATAATATAAGTACCAAAACTGCAAATAACAAAACATACATAAAAAGTCCCGATAGGAGTTAAACTCCTTGAATTGAAACTGCTGGAGTGAAACAAATTCTAAAATACTATTTATTTCGTTGATTTTTAACTATTAATTACTATTTTTTATTTAATTTAATTAGATAATATTATTAATATATATTAATATTATTATCTAATAATATTAGATTTAGATAATGATTATATTATTAAAACTTCCATATCAATAAAATATAAGATTTTCATGAGGCTAATCTTGAGCTGCCATCCACGCAGAAATACCCTCATATAAAAGAATATTTTTGGTGTAGAAAGTCTCAAATTCGGGATCTTCCGCTGCACGGATTTCCTGAGAAACGAAGTTATACGCACGTAGGTTCAGAGCTAGACCGACGACTCCAAGAGCACTCAAACATTTCCACTCCCTATTTATTTCATGGCCATATATCCTTCCGGCTAAGGAATGAGAAACCTTTCTCCTGTTACATGAATCCAATTTTATCGATTCCGTAGGGCCTTTCTATCAGCCTGTGATAGGAGAATCTGCTGTGGTTCTATTTATTGGTCTCTCAGGTGCACTTTGTATTATGACATTAACGCATTTTTAGATACACATGTTTTTTACTTTTTATCTTTGTTAGGCTCTGGTAAAACATATGCGTGCGAACTACGCGCTCTATCTTCATAAAGCTGGTTTCAACCCTGCAGTGGTTTATGCTAATAACTTGAACAATGAAGAAATTCATTCCCAACCAACATGATGTAATCCTCATTGAGAGTTGTGGTCGAGATGATATAAATTCCGTATTTGAAGAGCTCGATAGAATTCGCAAAGCCCTGGTAATATATCTCCTTGTTTTTCTATCTATTTTTAGTTTTTATTACTTATTGTTTCTTTTTTCAGAAAATAAACAAACCAAACATATAGATCAAGCAATGAATACAACTTGTATACAATATGTATCTCATTTTAGTATGATAACACGTACTTATTATTCATAGTATCTATACAAGTTTTGTTTTGTTTTGATAAGTGCTAATCAATATATGTTAGATTTCATTTTTTGTGTATAAAATCATAAGTAATTTTGCCACACTTTACATGTCTCTTGTTTAATGAAAACAATACAGATTCAAATTAACTTAACTTCGATTGACTAATAATAAATTAAATCCCACAATTACTTTATATATCCCGAATTTAATAGACATTAAATTTCTGATTCAAATTTTGAGCATTTTGACCGATCAAAACCCTACAAAGTCGCATTTAATACGGAGTAATTGCGTGGCAAATAGCAATCAATTGATTCGTTCGATTTTCAGGTTAATAGTATCTAAATCAGTTTCATCAAAAACAATAAATACAACTCTAAAAATCCCACACCCAATTCTCGACAGCCATGCAATTGCTGGCGGCGAATTTTTTCATTTCCTTGATTTTCTCTTTAGGCGCACATCTTGTAATTACAAGATTGGCTATGCCAGTATGAAGATACCTGCAAAATCAATATAAAATATAAGTATTAAACTCAATCTAAACAAACAGAAATATGATAAATTAATCATAATATATACATTGATCCCAATAAACGGAATAATCACACTCTACCTACCTTTTTATTGTTTTCATGTTTTCCACATTAGCTGCAAAACACATTTTCCAGGTCTTCAAGTAGTCTACCATTTCTCTCAAATTTTTAAATTCATCTACTGTCTTCAATTCTTCAAAATCACTCGGTAATGTCTCCAGTACCCTAATAAATATGCAAAACTTTCCTTGTCTACAAAAACAGAAAAAAATCATATCATCATCATATTGAAATAGAGAATGGATCAAATGAAAAGTGGTAGTTTGGTTATAAAATGCAAACAAATCCAGATCATCCATTTAATTACATCCGACGGTTATTATATAATCTTATTAATTAATATATTAAATGACAAAAGGGCAATAATGGAAACATACATTATAATATATTTGCAAATATATCAATTAAATCCAATCTTTTTTTATGGTAACTGAAATTCAATTCTTTGATTAGAAAATCGACATTTAATATTTTGTTTTTCAAACATTCAAATTTATTTAATAGACTTTCCCAAATACGGCTAGATTGTTTCTTCACCGAATTCAAAAATAATGGTTTCTGAATTCAATAGCAACTCTCGCCTCTTTCAATATATTTCATATTTCATAAATTCAGTATTTCGTATTTCATTAGGGTTTGTTTTTATATTACGAATGAATTCGTCGTAAAATCCATACATTGTATATCTTTGATAAATGAATCATATTATAGCAAATCATGAATAATAGATTTTTTTTTCGTGAATGCTTAGTTCGTCATCCGATTTTGTTTACATTGATGTTCTAATAAATTTATTTCAGTATTCGTATTCACATTATGCTTTGTTTAGTATTACTAATATATTCGTTATGATTTATTATTATAAAAAAAATTGCAACGCGAGTATGGTTTAAGTTTTTCAAACATAATGTTACATGAAAACATCATTATCAGTTTTTATGATGCGTTGTTTATGAATACATGTAACATATGAAAGTTTTATGATGCGTTGTTTATGAATATATGAAACACATCATAACAAATCATGAATCATAGTATAGCAAATCATGAATCATATGAACAATTCATGAATCACAAGTGGCAAATCATGAATCATAATAACGAATCATGAATCATAGTGCAGCAATTAATGAATCATGTAATCTTGTTGTTCTCATTGAATTCACATAACATTAACCAAATGAAACATCCCAAAATGACAAACCAGAATAGATCATCTCTAACAATTCAAAATATCAAAATATATGAAAGTTTTCGTGTTATCATTTTGATCCCCAGCACATGGGAGCATCCTTTCGCGTGCTTTGCTTTCTCTAATGTTCTCTAGTTCATTTCAGATAGTGGGAAAAAACTGAGGTCTGCACAAAAAAGTTATTTCAGTACAGTTATACATTATGATTCATACATTGTATATATATATGATTCATGAATCATATTACAACAATTGATGAATCATGTTTTCAAACGATATACATCAAAAGACCAATCATATATAACACCAAAAGACGAATCATATATATAACAATAAGGACGATTCACATATAACAACAAGGGATTCATGAATCATGATTTCACACATAATACACGATTCCACATATGATTCATGATTTGATGCAGTATGATTCATGAATCATAGGGGCTCATTTACTGAATCGTGTACTACCAAAAATATTCTCATGTATGTCTACAAACATGATTCACGATTTACTGTACTATGATTCATGAATCTAATGAAGTTATTCAAAATAAACATGCAGCAACAAGTGTTAACAAATGTTACAAAACCTACACACAAGTTTCTACAAATGCAGAATGTCTCAAAGATTTAATCTTTACATGCTCTGAATAAAATAGACACAATTTGAGACATACCTAGTTGACGAAACGCTAAAATCTACGCAATACCAATGCCAGTCGTCGATGGTTCCAAAGCTGGAATACGAAGCGGCTAAAACCCTACACGGCAATGTTATGTTGAAACCTTAAACTGTGTAGAGTTTCGTTGTCACGAAAATGCGATGAGGAACAGCTTTACACACCTCCAAAGTTCCAGTTGTAATATATGAGACAACCGACTGCAATTAGGGTTTCAAATCAACAAAACGAAGTAGATTTGGAGCTTCTAAACGACGTATCTCGAATCCGGCGGCGTATGCGACTACTTTCGTCTTCGTCGATTCTGCAAACCGATAAATAAAAATCGAAAACGAGAATTATAAGGAGAACGTGATTTTCGGAAAAAAATCAAAACCGCCTAGTTTTTTGTTTTTGTGTGGACTAATCTACCCTTTCTGAGATATGTTTGTATTTTATAACCAAAAGGTGTTTTTCACCTGATCCTTACTCATTGAAATAGTATCACAAATAAAAACTAAAAATTGAAAATTCACTCACTAATCAATGCTCTCACAAAAAACGTAACCGTCGAAATTATAAAACTCTTTATCACCAGTACCAATCCCCAACACAGGTCCTTCACATTTGCCAATTCTATTAAAAAAATCATGATTACAAACAACACTAATAATCAACAAAAATTATAAACTACAAGTTAAAGCAAATAACTAACCTTCCAAGAACTCCCATGTCATGAGGATACGTATCCATTTTGGATACAATAAATGCTGTGTTTTTATATTTTTTCTAATTTTCTTTATAATTGGGCCAAAGAACTTCCCATAACTTGCGTCCACTACCGGGACAGTCAATTTAATTTTCTGAAAAAAGAAACATAGTAATAAAAACTAAAAATAGATAGAAAAATAATGAGATATATTACCAGGGCTTTGCGAATTTTATCGGTCTCTTCAAATACGGAATTTATATCATCTCGACCACAGCTTTCATTGAGGGTTACATCATGTTGGTTGGACATGAATTTTTTTACATCAGTTTGAATCGACGATGTATCATTCCCACTGTAAAAAACAATCAATTCAGTTCTGAATTAAAAAAACAAAACCCTGAAATGAAAATATGGAATACTATTTTCCTATACGTATGTGACCAAATAGGGAATTGTTTGATCTCTAGTATCCATTTCTTCATTGCTCAAGTTATTAGCATAAACCACTGCAGGGTTTAAACCAACTTCATGAAGAAAGAGCGCGTAGTTCTCGCACGCATATGTTTTACCAGAGCCTAACAAAGATAAAAAGTAAAAAACATGTGTATTTAAAAATGCGTTAATGTCATAATACAAAGTGCACCTAAGAGACCAATAAATAGAATCACAGCAGATTCTCCTATCACAGGCTGATAGGAATGCCCTATGGAATCGATAGTCTCAGAAAGCACACGAATTAGTTCCTGAGATTCATCACATACTGATTGCCGTTTGACGAGTTTGATGTTGCTCATTATGGCATTGATAGTGAATCCACCCTGCACTTGGTATGCGCAGGCAGATTAGGTTATTGATTGCTGTTTTTTTGGATTTTTTCATGAATCTTTTTGCTTTCTTTTACAGATTTCATATTTAAAATTGGCGTCATATCTGGCACTAAAAGATTTACAAGGCAGTATACTTCAGGGTTTCCAAAAGTTCTTCTACATTCGCGATTATCATCTCGAAGAATTCCTTAATGAAGTTATAAATGCGCTTCAATGGTGTGAATTCACTTCCAAATATGCGTTGATCATGAAAAATAGAGTCAAACAGATATTTGAGGATGACTGCACAACTTCAAAGAAGCATTATGTACAGAAACTTCAGAAGGTATCGATTTATTAACTAGGGTATGCTAGGGTCTGTAGCGCTAACATCAACTTCCAAGTTTCATTTTGTGCGGGAGGTTATTGAAGAAGGTGGAGTTACTCTCTTGAAGATTAACACTACAGAGAATCCTGCAGATATGTTGACCAAGGTGGTGACGAAGGTCAAGTTCAAGCACTGTCTGGACTTGACAAATATCCTGCAAAGTTGAATTTGGATAAGACGTCGCTGATTTGAAGTTGAGAGGAGTTTGTGATTGGGACGAAGTCGCCAAGGTGGAGATTTGTTGAAAATGGCTCCTTGTCCCATAATGGAGATTAGGAGAGGATGTGCTTCATGGGAGCTTATAAAAGAGCTCCTATTTTTCTCTAGTCCCACATCTTTGAGTTCGATAAGAACTAGAGAATTTGTAGCTATAAAACTAGCTTGAAATTCTCATTTGTAAACATCTCAAAATTTTGTACTCTTCTTCCTTTTGGAGGCTTTAGTGAAGAGTTTGCAGCGGCGTCTAAGGAGTAGGTAACATTTACCGAACCTCGTTAAATTTTCTGTGTTCTTTATTTTCTGCTTTAGTTTTTCTTTTTAGTTGTTGTATTTTTCAATAGCGTGTTTGTCGGGTTAGTTTTGAGTCTTGTCCACAACAATAGTGGAAGTGGATATTGACTACTTCGAGTAGGGAAAATACGCCCGAATTTCCCAACATTTACAGATTCACATGATGAGATGGAAACTCGTATAAATATCAGGGTCTAATATATATAGATATAAACTGTATTGAATTTTTCACCTTAAGGATCACGTGGCCCCCGAAATCGTTTATGAAACAAACTATAAGTCAAACAAGCATAAGAGAAGCCAACTGCAACTCTGTTTTTTAAACCAACGCTGCTGATCCGGAGTGTGAATAGTTTGAGTTAAGATCACTCGTAAGGGTTGGTGATCGGTCTCAATTATAAAGTGCCCTCCAAGAAGATAGGGACGCCATTTTTGCACCGCCATTACTACTGCTGCGAGTTCTCGGTTATAAGCCGAACTTCGTTGTAGAATTGATGAAAATTGACAACTATGAAAAGCAATAGGGTGTCCTTGTTGTGAAAGCACTGCCCCCATACCGAGCCCGGAAGCATCTGTGTGCACAGTAAAGGGAACATTGAAGTTTGGTAAAATCAAAATAGGAGTTTGAGCTAACACCTTCTTGAGATTGAGAAAAGCTGATGTAGCTTCAGTATCCCAAACAAATGCATCTTTTCGAAGAAGCTTTGTGAGAGGAGCAGCAACTTTAGCATAGTTTGGTACGAACCGACGATAATATCCAGTGATACCGAGGAAACCGCATAGCTGTTTCAAGGTAGTTGGTATAGACCAATGGTTTATGACTTGCACCTTACCCGGATCAACTTCCATTCCTGATGCTGATATTATATGTCCTAAATAATGGACCCTTGAGTGTGCAATAGTGCACTTAGATGCTTTTGCAAAATAAGCATTATCCACCGGGAGCTTGAATACCTCTCTCAAAAGCAGCAGATACAACCACGAATAAATTAGATGTGAGTTTTGCTAATGAGAATGATTATAAAGATAATTTAACAAAATATCACATTATAAATGTGATGTCGTGAAATATAACATATTATATGGTAGTTTTTTAAAGTTAAACGTTAATATAATGGTTCTTATGAAAATATCGAAAGAGTCATTACATTTTTTGTAAGATCCAAAATTCAATTTCAATAATTGATTATTAATAACATAACATGCAATAGTTAAACTTAAAGTACAATCATCTCATAATTCTAAAAAATAAAATTCCAAAATTAATAAATTAAAATTTACACGTTTTATTTTATGCAACCCAAAAGTCAAAATTTACAGAAAACATTAAGATATACACGTTTGTGAATTGTGATGCACATCTTTTCTGAGTTGGGATAGAGTAGTGTGATGTCAAGGTATACACGTTTCTTCATACTACTAAGGACTTTGTTTACATTGGAAACGGCTTCAGGTGCTCCTGGCCACAAAAATCGGATTTCCAGTCCCTCAAGATAGGTATTTCAACTTTCTCCTTTCTGTACTATTCTGGATTGCCCTGGCCACAAAAACACCACAAACACATCTCAAATTCATATTTCCAACCAAAAAAAATTAATCTGAAAAATGCCAAACATTTACTAGCAATAATACTTACCCTAGTTTTTTAAGAATGCTAAACATGTATAAACAAACTAACCCTAATTTTGAGATGTTGAGATGAATAGCTGTGAAAGAAAGAAGCTTACGAGTAAACCACATGGAGGCAATTTCGTCTGGGTTGTCGTCAACGGCATTCTCGATGTGAGGAGCTCCGATCTTGCTCCGGCTGAAACTATCATCATTCAGATATTTGTAGCCTTGCTTAAAAATTAAATGATGTTTTTCTATAAGTTAAATTACAAAACTCCTATAGAATGTACGATTAGTTATTTAATTTCAATTTTGGACTTTAAATAAATTCACACAATGTAAGAAACTATTTTTTTTATCACACTGCACTTATTCATGATTTTTGATGTCAACAAGTGGTAGCAGATAAGTTATATTGGGTGTAAGCATCCAATATGTTAATCTAACAGATAACTATAAATACTCCTGAAGCCTTCCGCCATTTTTATATCCATTGGCTAGGAAGTTATTTTTTGACCCGATGATACTTTCTACAATGGTGTGTTTAGTGGAGAATTCATTTTATGAAAGTTGAGTGACCATAAAATGAATTTCAAGGGAGTAACACTCTAATAGACGCAATTATCATTAAATTGTTCGACGTTTTTAAGTCAATCGAACATATATCTCCCATAGATATATACCTGACAATCTTTGGTTTTTCATTGGTGGGCTCGTTTCGGCCATGAAATCCCTGCCTGATTTTGTGAGAGTTGCTAAAGAATTAAGCCTCTAATTCTCCCTTTGAAGCGACCACACTTTCTCTCACATAGGTGATTCTTTACTCAGTAAGCTCGCATTACCTTTTCAGGTTTCCAAAACCACTGAATCATTAGAAAAAATAGCTTAACCTCGTACAGGAGTCAATGCTTAACAAGGAATGGTTAAGGGGTAACCCCCACAGTGACCTCATTCTGTCTTAACAATTAGGTCGTTTCATTGAACCAAATTTTTAGAATCTCCAATCATCATGAAGAGGAAGAATCCATAGCTGTGTTGCTGGCCGGAGTTTTCTTGAACTGAATATGCAGGAAGCAGTACTGAGCTAGTGAGCTGAGTTTGAGAGTTGGCTGAGATCAATTATATAAAACGGCGTCACTTGAAGCTTGGCGCGGGTTCAAGATTTGCAAGCCTATGAAACGCTGCGTTTTATAACGCGCGTTTTAGGCGACTTAAAATTGGGGATTCAAGGCTGCAATCAGGTCAGACGATTTCAGACGAAGATCGAGCGCGATTTAGAGAAGACGACGAACGAGAGCACAGTCGAGCGAACGGTTGATTCTCGACGATGGAAGTCGATTGTGGATAAGCTGAGATTTGACGAAGGATTCAAGTGGTTCCAACTTGCGAGCTGTTGAGGTTGAGCGTCGGAGTTCATCGGAAGTTTCAGTTCAGTGCGGCGAAGTTCCCGTCTGATTCAGGTGATCTCATTTTAGTATTCAATTAGAGTATTGACTTGGCTTCAGTTGATAGATTTGAATTGATAGTATTCTGACTTGTTCTTGGTCTCTCAAGAATAATTTTAGGTCACAAGAACTTTGTAAACTGATCTCTGCTTAGTGAATTTCTGTCTTGGCCTTGGCGGCCAAGACTCCGTGGTTTTCCTCCGGCGTTTCGCTGGTTTCCACGTAAAATCTTGAGTTTCGTTAATGCTTAGTCAGTTTTAGATTCTTGTCTACTTTGCGAAAAAACTTGAATCTGAGAACTTATTAGTCTAAGGCTTATTGATCATTCTGATCGTATCTTGTGATCATTGCTAAATTAAAATTAAAATTAAATTACATATGTTCGTCAAGAACATTCCAATCTAGAAGCATCCCGTAATCCGGCGATCTCGTTCCAGTGTTATTCTTTTACCAATCCTCAATATATTTCATCAGCGTCTTTTCATAGCTGTTGGTGTTTGTTTTTGTTGCTTAACATTGTTGTCTTCTTTTTTTCAATTTTTCAGATGCAGTTCTTCATCTCTTTGCCAGGAAAAAACCTCACGCTAGATGTCGAGACATCAGATACGATCGACGATGTCAAGGCTAAGATTCAGGACAAGGACCAAACTACTCCAGATGAGATGAAGCTCGTCTTTAACACTACCCTGCTGGAGGAGGGTGAGCAGTTTGATGTTGCTCACTATGGCATTGATAGTGAATCCACCCTGCACATGGTATGCACAGGCAGATTAGGTTACTGATTGCTGTTTTTTTGGACTTTTTACTCGAATCTTTTTGCTTTCTTTTGCAGATTTAATATTCAAAAATGGTGTCATATCTGGCACTAAAAGATTTACAAGGCAGTATACTTTAGGGTTTCTAAAAGTTCTTCTACAATCGCGATTATCATCTCGAGGAATTCCTTGATGAAGTTGTAAACGCACTTCAACGGTGTGAATTCACTTCCAAATATGCGTTGGTCGTGAAAAATAGAGTCAAACAGTTATTTGAGGATGAACTCACAACTTCAAAGAAGCATTATGTATAGAAACTTCAGAAGGTATAGATTTATTAGCTAGGGTATGCTAGGTTCTGTAGTGCTAATGTTAACTTTGTTTTTTATGTGATGAATCTCAGGAACTAATTCGTGTGCTTCCTGAGACTATCGATTCCATAGGGCCTTCCTATCAGCCTGTGATAGGAGAATCTGCTGTGATTCTGTTTATTGGTCTCTCAGGTGCACTTTGTAATATGCCACTAACACATTTTTAGATACACATATTTTTTACTTTTTATTTGTTAGGCTCTGGTAAAACATCTGCGTGCGAGAACTACGCGCTCTATCTTCATGAAGCTGGTTTCAACCCTGCAGTGGTTTATGCTAATAACTTGAGCAATGAAGAAATGAATACTAGAGATCAAACAATTCCTTATTTGGTCACGTACGTATAGGAAAATAGTATTCCATATTTTCATTTCAGGGTTTTGTTTTTTTATTTAGAGATGAACTGATTGTTTTTTATAGTGGGAATGATACATCGTCGATTCAAACTGATGTAAAGAAATTCATGTCCAACCAACATGATGTAATCCTCATTGAAAGTTGTGGTCGAGATGATATAAATTCCGTATTTGAAGAGACCGATAGAATTCGCAAAGCCCTGGTAATGTATCTCCTTGTTTTTCTATCTATTTTTAGTTTTTATTACTAATTGTTTCTTTTTTCAGAAAATTAAATTGACTGTCCTGGTAGTGGACGCAAGTTATGGGAAGTTCTTTGGCCCATTTATAAAGAAAATTGCAAGAAAATATAAAAACACATCAATCCAAAATGGATACGTATCCTCATGGCATGGGAGTTCTTGGAAGGTTAGTTATTTGCTTTAATTTGTAGTTTATAATTTTTGTTAATTAATTAGTGTTGTTTGCAATCATGAATAGAATTGGCAAATGTGAAGGAGCTATGTTGGGGATTGGTACTGGGGATAAAGAGTTTTATAATTTCGACGGTTACGTTTTTGTGAGAGCATTGATGAGTGAGTGAATTTTCAATTTTTATTTGTGATATTATTTCAATATGATGATGATATGATTTTTTTTCTGTTTTTTAGACAATGAAAGTTTTGCATATGAGTTTATTAGGGTTCTGGAGACATTACCGAGTGATTTTGAAGAATTGAAGACAGTAGATGAATTTGAAAATTTGAGAGAAATTGTAGACTACTTGAAGACCTGGAAGATGTGTTTTGCAGCTAATGTGGAAAACATGAAAACAATAAAAAAAAGTAGGAAGAGTGTGATTATTCCGTTTATTGTAATCAATGTATATATTATGATTAATTTATCATATTTTTTGTTTGTTTAGATTGAGTTTAATACTTATATTTTGTATTGATTTTGCAGGTATCTTCATATTGGCATAGCCAATCTTGTAATTACAAGATGGGCGCCTAAAGAGAAAATTCAGGAAATGAAAAAATTCGCCGCCCAGCAATTACATGGCTGTCGAGAATTGGGTGTGGGATTTTTAGAGTTGTGTTTGTTGTTTTTGGTAAAACTGATTTAGATACTATTAACGTGAAAATCGAACGAATCGATTGAAAAACATGAAAACAATAAAAAGGTAGGTAGATTGTTATGTTATGATTATTTTGTTAGTGGGTAGTTGAGTGGTGAAGTAGTTAGTGTTGAGTTAGGCAGCTTATCCAAAACGGATTTTATTATAGAAGTAAGAAATTTTAATAAGATGAGTAACTCACACCTCACACTCACTTACAAAACACTAGACTCCTATTTATACTACTAGACTTATGAAATGGATGGTGGAGATTTGTTCCATCCAAATGTCCAAATTTAACCTTTAAAAAAATCTAGCCAAAATATATTCTCCTCACCTTCTCCACACTATTCTAGAAACTCCATTCCCCTTCTTCACTCTTCTTATTTTTGGTTATAAAATACAAACATATCTCAACCGTTAAATATTCAGATCGGACGGCTATTAATTTGGGGGTCAAATATAATTAATTGAAACATTAGATACGAGATTTTGATTTTAAAAACTCAAAAAGGGTAGATTAGTCCACAAAAAAACCAAAAATCAGGCAGTTTCGATTTTTTTCCGAAAATCACGTTCTCCCTGTATAATTCTCATTTTCGATTTTGATTTAACGATTTGCAGAATCAACGAAGAAGAAAGTAGTCGCATACGCCGCCGGATTCGAGATACGTCGTTTAGAAGCTCCAAATCTACTTCATTTGGTAGATCTGAAACCCTAAGGGCAGTCGGTTGTCTAATATATGACAATTGGGACTTTGAAGGTGTGTGAAGCTGTTCCTCATTGCATTCTCGTGACAATGAAACACTACACAGTTTAGGTTTCAACATAACATTGCCGTGTAGGGTTTTAGCCGCTTCGTATTCCAGCTTTGGAACCATCGACGACCGGCATTGGTATTGCGCAGATTTTAGCGTTTCGTCAACCAGGTGTGTCTCAATTTGTGTCTATTTTATTCAGAGCATGTAAAGATTGAATCTTTGAGACATTCGACATTTGCAGAAACTTGTGTGTAGGTTTTGTAACATTTGTTAACACTTGTTGCTGCATGTTTATTTTGAATGACTGCATTAGATTCACGAATCATAGTACAGTAAATCGTGAATCATGTTTGTAGACATACATGAGAACATTTTTGGTAGTGCACGATTCAGTAAATGATCCCCTATGATTCATGAATCATACTGCATCAAATCATGAATCATATGTGGAATCGTGTATTATGTGTGAAATCATGATTCATGAATCCTTTTTTGTTATATGTGAATAGTCCTTATTGTTATATATGATTCGTCTTTTGGTGTTATATATGATTGGTCTTTTGATGTATATCGTTTGAGAACATGATTCATCAATTGTTGTATTATGATTCATGAATCATATATATACAATGTATGAATCATAATGTATAACTGTACTGAAATAATTTTTTATGCGGACCTCAATTTTTTTCCACTATTTGAAATGAACTGGAGAACATTAGAGAAAGCAAAGCGCGTGAAAGGATGCTCCCATATGCTTGGGATCAGAATGATAACACGAGAACTTTCATGTGTTTTGATAATTTGAATTGTTAGGGATGATCGACTCAGGTTTGCCATTTTGGGATGTTTTATTTGGTTCATGTTATGTGAATTCAATGAAAACAACAAGATTACATGATTCATTAATTGTTGAACTATAATTCATGATTCGTTATTATGATTCATGATGTGCCACTTGTGATTCATGAATTGTTCATATGATTCATGATTTGCTATATTATGATTCATGATTTGTTATGATGTGTTTCATGTATTCATAAACAACGCATCATAAAAATTGATAATGATGTTTTCATGTAACATTACGTTTGAAAAACTTAACCATACTCGCGTTGCAATTTTTTTTATAAAAATAAATCATAACGAATATATTAGTAATACTAAACAAAGCATAATGTGAATACGAAATACTGAAATAAATTTATTAGAACATCAATGTAAACAAAATCAGATGACGAACTAAGCATTCACGTAAAAAACATCTATGATTCATGATTTGCTATAATATGATTCATGAATCAAAGATATACAATGTATGAATTTTACGACGAATTCATTAGTAATATAAAAACAAACCCTAATGAAATACGAAATACTGAATTTATGAAATACGATACGAAATATATTGAAAGAGGCGAGAGTTGCTATCGAATTCAGAAACCATTATTTTTGAATTCGGTGAAGAAACAATCTAGCCGTATTTGGGAAAGTCTGTTAAATAAATTTGAATGTTTGAAAAAATATATATTAAATGTCGATTTTCTAATCAAAGAATTGAATTTCAGTTACCATAAATAAGGGATTGAATTTAGTTGATATATTTGCAAATATATTATAATGTATGTTTCCATTATTGCCCTTTTATCATTTTGATATATTAATTAAAAGATTATATAATAACCGTCGGATGTAATTAAATGGATAATTGTTTGCATTTTATAACTAAACTACCACTTTTCATTTGATCCATTCTCTTAATGAATATTGTATAGATCGGCCATAAATTTCTTCAGCTATCTCAATTTCTAGATGAATCTCTTGGCACAGCTCTTCGGCTTTTTCTTTAACAACCTTTTCCATCACCGGATTGGAAGGAAAAAATTTATCATACATTCCCGCAGTGCCTAGATTTATAAAAAGCTTCTCCATATTAGATGCCCTACTAAGAATACACTTCACAACCTCCAGTTGAAGCGTTTATCCATCAATGCCGTACAGTTCCAACACCTTTAGGCATTTGAAAGAACAACTCGCCTCCACTTCCCTCCACAATTCCTGTGCACCAACCAATAAAAACCAACAATACCCAAATCAACAATGAAAGGCACGAAATAACATTACGAATTAGTATTCCTTTTTCTATTTTCACAAATATAAAATGCAGAAGCCCAACAATTTAATGATCTTGCCTGTTGCTCTCTAGTATTGTAGAAAAGTAGAGAAAACGAACGAAATGTCGCCGGAAGTCGACGATCGGAAGTTGCAGCGATGAACGGAATTTTCGAGAAGAAAGAGAAAGTGTTAGTTACTATTCAGTTCAGCTAGTTTGTTATATGATTTACAATTTCTATATGTGGCCAGCTTGTTTACACTAATTACAATCTGACCCCACAATTCCTACTAAATTACAAAATTAATGAACCCTAGCTGCACTCCCAGCTCCGCCTTCAGCTCCACTTGTCTCGCAGCTCGGTTCATCCAGCTCAACACCCCCCCGCAAGCTCAGCGTGTGGAGGAAATTCGAAACGCTGAGCTTGGAGCATAGATGATGCAACTGGTCGGCCGAGAGCGATTTTGTGAACATATCCGCTGGCTGCTCAGTCGAAGACACAAAATCCGGTAGTATGAATCCAGATGTCACATGGTTACGGATGACATGGCAATCCAGCTCAACATGCTTTGTTCTTTCATGGAAGACTGGGTTATGGGCAATATGCATAGCTGCCTTGTTGTCGCAGTATAGGGTGATTGGTGTCGGGACTTCAATCTGTAGAAGACGATGAATCCAAACCAGTTCACATGAAGATTGCGCCATGGCTCGATACTCGGCTTCAGCTGAAGATCGTGAGACGACTGTCTGCTTTTTAGTTTTCCACGCAACAAGAGATGAACCAAGTAAAACACAGTATCCAGACACTGACCGACGAGTTACTGGACATGATCCCCAATCAGCGTCACAGAAGGCCTTAACTGTGAGAGATTCAGATGCAGCATAGAACAACCCCTGTGCTGGAGCAGATTTCAAATAGCGCAAGACCTTATGAGCTGCTTGAAGATGATCAACATTAGGCTTCCCCATGAATTGGCTGAGTACATGTACTGGATAAGCCAAGTCTGGCCTGGTTACAGTCAGGTATATCAATTGCCCCACAAGTCTTCTATAAGGCCCTGGGTCTTCCAATATAGGCGCTTCTGATAATGCAAGTTGTTGTTTTGTATCCATAGGTACTTTAGATGGCTTACAACCAAGTAGACCAGCCTCTGAGATCAGATCAAGGGCATATTTACGCTGATTGATGAAGATTCCTGAGCTAGAACGTGCTACTTCTATCCCAAGAAAATACTTCAAGGTACCAAGATCTTTAATATGAAACCGGTTGTGAATGAATGCTTTAATTTCTGCTATCAGATCGGTGGACGTACCTGTAATGATAATGTCATCTACGTAGACCAATAGCACAATGAACTGCCCATCCCTTTTGAGTGTGAATAGTGAGTAGTCATTTAAGCTATTTGTGAATCCAAATGACACAAGAGCATCACTGAACTTACTGAACCATTGGCGAGAAGCCTGTTTGAGTCCATATAAGCTCTTATTCAATCTGCATACTTTCTTTTTGGTCTTTTCTCTTTTATAGAAACCAGGGGGTAGTGACATATATACTTCTTCCTCTAGGTTCCCATGTAAAAATGCATTATTCACATCCAATTGAAATAATGGCCATGACTTAGAAGCTGCCACTGCCAATAATATGCGCACTGTATTCATTTTCACCACTGGCGCAAATGTTTCGTGATAATCCAGCCCTTCTAGCTGAGTATAGCCCTTAGCTACTAGGCGTGCTTTGTAACGTTCAATTGTTCCATCTGAATGTCGTTTTACCTTATAGACCCATTTGCATCCTATAGCATGTTTACCATTAGGTAATTCTGTAACTGTCCAGGTGTTATTATTTTCCAAGGCCTGTAACTCAGTTTCCATGGCCTTAACCCATGCAGGGTCTTTACTTGCTTGCGCAAAACTTGTTGGCTCAGGCTTTGCTGATATTTGTAGAGCATACTTCTGAAACTTTGGTGAGCAAGCACTGTAATCAACATACCTCGTCAGTGGATACTTGCTGGAATTGGTGGAAACATTGTTGCAGATATAATCTTGAAGGTAAGAAGTTGGTTTTCTTTGTCTCGTTGACCTTCGTATTGGAATCATCTGCCTTTCTGTATCAGGATTCACTAAAGTAATTTCTTCTCCAAGTGTAAAATCTGGATCAGGGTCAGGACTCTCTGGAATAGTACAAACAGGCACTGGGCATGAGAGTGATGAAGTAGCTGGCTCAGTAGAGACATCAGGTAACCTTCTATAAGGAAACACTTCTTCTCTAAAAGTGACATCCCTGCTGACATGTACTGAATGAGACTGTAAATCAAATAGCTTGTATCCTTTCTTCCCAAATGGATATCCAATGAACACACATGGTCTAGCTCTTGCATCAAACTTAGACTTATTAGGAGAAGTATCAGTCATGAAGCATAAGCATCCAAACACTCTCATGTGTTCATAGCTGGGTTTTGTAGAAAATAGTATTTCATAGGGGGATTTACCTTGTAAAACTGTTAAAGGTAGTCTGTTGATAATATAGGTTGCAGTTAGCACGCACTCCCCCCAAAAAATATCTGGAACATTAGACTGTAGCTTTAACGATCTCGCCACTTCTAATATATGTTTATGTTTTCTTTCTGCCAGGCCATTTTGCTGTGGCGTATGGACACAAGAAGTTTGGTGATGACAACCTTTTGAAGCCAGAAACTGAGACAACTTGTTGCTCAAGAACTCGGCTCCATTATCTGACCTTAAGATCTTGATATTTGCATTGAACTGAGTTGCTGCCATATTGAAAAAATTAATAAGATGATCACTGGCTTCTGCTTTGCTAGCCATCAGAAATACCCAAGTACATCTGGAGAGGTCTTCCACCACTGTAAGAAAATATCTCGAGCCTGAAAAAGTTGGAACTTGAAAAGGTCCCCAAATGTCAGTGTGTACTAGATCAAACAAACATTTTGAAGTATTAGTGCTTTCATAGAATGGAAGTCTAGTTTGTCTGGCCTGAGGACAGATCTCACACTGCATATCATCTGATGTACATGTAACTTCTGAAACAATGTTTTTCAAGGAAGTAAACAATTTCTGAAATGGCAAATGCCCTAGTCTCATGTGCCAAACTGCTACTTTACTTTTATCAGTTTTCATAGCTAACGAACACCCTGTCTTTTCTTGAATCAAGTGATACAAACCTCCTACTGCTTCACCAGTCCCCAACAAATTCTTCTTTGCTTGGTCCTGAAGTGAACAATGAGAGTCAGTAAACTCCACAATCAAATTACTTGATCTGGTGAGTTTTGTAACTGAAATCAGCTTAAACTTAAAACTTGGTATCAACAGAACTCCAGACAGATGCACATGCTTATTCAGAGAACAATCTCCAATTGTGTAAACCAAGGTGGTGTCTCCATTTGGCAACAATACTGAATATGGAACTTTAAGTGACGTTATATTCTGTAACAGATGCTTATAAGGGGTAATGTGATCTGTCGCGCCACTATCAATAATCCAGACATCTTGCTGAATTTTAGTAGAATGCAAGCAAGTGATACCTGCAATGTGATCTGAATTCTGATCTGAAACAGTGAGGAATGCCATTAACTTCTCTATCTGAGTCTGGTTCAGTTTCAGAGAATTCAACTGATTGTCTCCAGCATTTCCTGCAGCATTTTGATCAGTTATAACACTATTAACAGAATTCTTATTTTCCTTACCATTTCCTCCTTTGTAGAGCTTGTGGCCCATGGATTTTCCAGCAACGCTCTCTACTATGTCCTGCCATTTGACAGTGATGACAGAACAAATTCTTCTTGTTCTTATTCTGTTGTGATTGACCATTTCCTTGGCTTTGTGATGCATTACATTGCAGATGCTTCTTTAGCCACTGGTTTGGTGATTCCCTTTTGGATCTCATCTTGCAAAACCATGGCATATGCTTCATCAACATTTGGCAATGGCTTGCGACTGACAATGTTGTTTCTGACTTGTTCATGGACTTCATTGAGTCCCATGAGAAATTGCATGACTCTTGATCTGCTCCTCCTCATCTCCATAGAGATAGTAGACTTGCAGCTGGCTCCAAGATCACACAGTTCCTCTTCTTCTAATGCTTCTTCATCACCCCACATTTGATTCAACTTTCCATGATACTCTGCTATAGTCAACTCCCCTTGGGTTAGATTGGTGATCTCTCTGTGCAGCGCCAATAATCTTGGCCCATTCGAGCCTGAAAAACGAACTTGCAGTGTTGTCCACGCATGTATTGAATCTCTAGCATGGTTGAGAGTTTCAGCAATCTCTGGTGAGACTGAGTTAATAATCCATGTCAAGACAATGTTGTCCACCTTCTCCCAGCGCGCCAGTGCATACGAATCTGTTGGTTTCGGAAAGTCTCCTCGCACAAACCCTAGTTTCACCTTGATCGCAAGAGCACGCTCCATCGCTCTCTTCCAAGAAATGAAGTTGCTCAATCCAACCAATTGCTTGCTGACTAAGGATGCGCTTACATTCTCCGAAGCACTGACAAAGAAAGGATCATCTGTCTGGTGCGTAACGCCTGGTGTTGCTGTAGGTGTTGCTGTATCCGTCATTCTTTCTTCAAGAAACTTGTCCGATTGATCAGATCGGCTTTGATACCATGTAGAAAAGTAGAGAAAACGAACGAAATGTCGCCGGAAGTCGACGATCAGAAGTTGCATCGATGAACGAAATTTTCGAGAAGAAAGAGAAAGTGTTAGTTACTATTCAGTTCAGCTAGTTTGTTATATGATTTACAATTTCTATATGTGGCCAGCTTGTTTACACTAATTACAATCTGACCCCACAATTCCTACTAAATTACAAAATTGAACTGAAAGTAGAATTCCCAATTAATGAACCCTAGCTGCACTCCCAGCTCCGCCTTCAGCTCCCAGCTCCGCCTTCAGCTCCCAGCTCCGCCTTCAGCTCCCAGCTCCGCCTTCAGCTCCACTTGTCTCGCAGCTCGGTTCATCCAGCTCAACAAGTATGTCGATTCATTAGCCTACGGCGAGGTATCACGTTTCCACCGCATATCTGTACAATAGTCATGAAACATAGGAATAATCAAGTAATGGCCTATCTGACAATCTTAACCGTGTCAAAAACATTAATGCAAGCGCTTATAAAATGAATCCATCATTCCTATTGTTAAATGTAACAAGAGTATTTATGAGCTAGAAGTGAAAACAAAGACGAGAAATTACATCCAATAAAAAGATTTCGAGCAACGGGCAACTGTTGATGAACTTTATAATTTGACAAAAGAACAAGTCAGTGTCCCAATCAACGCATTGGAGAAATTACCTTCAATTTCCTGAAGATGCTAGGTTATCACCAGAGACAAGAGATTTAATATGTCGACTTCTTTGCGATGTAGATCATATACTTGGTACTGGAGGAGCTCATCAGATAATAGTAATAACATTAATGATATTAGTTTTGTGATTATTATTTCTATTCCAAGTGTGGTCTATCACTCTTTCTCCTAAACTTATTCATGTTTGATCAGGCACACCCATGGTTCAAAGATATTGTATGGGAAAAGCCGTATGAGACGAAGGCAGTTTTTAAACCTAAGATCAATGGGGAACTTGACACTCAGAATTTTATGAAATTTGACGAGGTGGGTTTTTATCATGCCAGTATAAATTTGGTTGCAAGTAATTTGTACCGGCTTTAGTTCGGAATTCAGCCCGCATTTAATTTATGCTCTACTTTTATCACTTTGTAGGTTGAACCTCCGCTCCCAGCAAGAACAGGATCAGGAAACTCCATGAAGGTTAGTGTTTATGGTTTTTATCAGCAGTTTCGTCTATTTGTATTGTTACCATTTAATGGTTCCACTTACAAGTGTGATGGTGTGATAATTCATCTATGATTCTTTTACTTTTCAGATGCTCAGCCCTAAAGACTACAATTTTGTTGGTTATACATACAAAAACTTCGATGCTGTAAAAAGCCTCCGTTCTGGTATGCGGAAAATGAAAAGTGAATCATATTCTCTCCTGTTTTTCTTTTTGTGTGTGAGTTTCAAGATTCCATAAAAAATGGTCACACTCATTTATTTTTTTACCCTCATTTTTTTCCGATTACTATTATACATGTAGAGGAGCTTTTGATATGTTTCTTCTTTCTCAGCAAAGGATTTATTATAATCCGCAGTAGTTTTTTCGGGAACTTTACTTTATTTACATCTCCAAGTCATTGCTACTCTTCCTCACTCCCTTGCATCTTAACACTCTGTTAGGCACTTTCTTTTTTACTTTCTTGAGTCAGCTTCTACTCTCCTTTTACCTGCCTATTGTTAACTGTTCATTGTGCATTACAGCACCTTGATGACATTGTCAGTTGTTCACAGTCCGCACTTTCATCATTAATTGGTTGCATACGTGTGATATGTGAATGGATAACTTTTAATTAACTACTGTAATGTTTCCAGATTTGCAAGGTGACTCAGCCAATCGCTCATCACTGGATTCGGTCATGGGTGAGTTGATTTTCAACCTGAACTACTTCTCATTATCATAAATTGGTATTTCCTTGACAACAACTCTGTCCTTCACAACTGAAAGAGGGTACATTCTGTCAAGTGATTCAGCAGTAGAGTACTCCAAGTTGAGGGTACATTTCCAATACCTACAGTAATCATGTAGAAGTCCAAGTTGTCTCGCCGATCATGCAGTATCTAAAGATTCATCAAAACTGCATAACAAACAACTTATTAATGTACAGATTAGGGAAAGCGAATCTGTCCTATGCGGATGTGATTGGTTGCGGTAGTTAGCAGTCAGTGGGGTTCTCTTAGTAAAGGTGTTTGCGGGGTTTTCTCCGCAGCCCAGATTGGCGAAATATGCCTTCGCTTGAGGCAGTCTTCTGGTTTCCCTTATGGAGCAGCAGCTTATATTATTGAACGAGTTCTGTAAACCAACTGTATAGTGTTTATAAAAAATTATGTTGAATTTTAAACCAACTGTAATCTCTTATGAAATTATCGACCTTGTTCATTCAGTATTTCAGTGTCTTGATTAAAATGAAGATAATTGTGTTTAGAGATGCATAAAATAGGACTGGACCATAAACTCGGTTGGATCGGACCGGACCGTAAATTCTGGTGATCATTTCTAAATAAAAATTTAATTAAATTATATATGTTCGCCAAGAACATTCCAACCGAGAAAGCATCCCGAAATCCGGCGATCTCGTTCCAGTGTTATTCTTTTACCAATCCTCAATATATTTCATCAGCGTCTTTTCATAGCTGTTGGCGTTTGTTTTCGTTGCTTAACATTGCTGTCTTCTTCTTTTTTCGATTTTTCAGATGCAGTTCTTCATCTCTTTGCCAGGAAAAACCCTCACGCTAGATGTCGAGACATCAGATACGATCGACGACGTCAATGCTAAGATCCAGGACAAGGACCGAACTACTCCAGATGAGATGAAGCTCATCTTTAACACTACCCTGCTAGAGGAGGGTGAGCAGTTTGATTTTGCTCACTATGGCATTGATCCCTGCACATGGTATGCACAGGCAGATTAGGTTATTGATTGCTGTTATTTTGGATTTTTTCATGAATCTTTTTGCTTTCTTTTGCAGATTTCATATTCAAAATTGGTGTCATGTATGGCACTAAAAGATTGACAAGGCAGTATACTTCAGGGTTTCCAAAAGTTCTTCTACATTCGCGATTATCATCTCAAAGAATTCCTTGGTGAAGTTGTAAATGCGCTTCAACGGTGTGAATTCACTTCCAAATATGCGTTCATCGTGAAAAATAGAGTCAAACAGTTATTTGAGGATGACTGCACAACTTCAAAGAAGCATTATGTACAGAAACTTCAGAAGGTATCGATTTATTAGCTAGGGTATGTTAGGGTCTGTAGCGCTAATATTAACTTTGTTTTTTATGTGATGAATCTCAGGAACTAATTCGTGTGCTTTCTGAGACTACAGCAAGCTTTGGTATGTTGGGGGATATCATTATTGCTGAACCCAATGCCTACATTGCATTTGCGGGTAAACAAGTAATTGAACAAACATTGAAAAAGACAGTACCAGAAGGTTCACAAGCGGCTGAATATTTATTCCAAAAGGGTTTATTCGACCCAATTAAGAAAGGATTCTTTTTTAGTAAATATTCTTTTGCATCAATACGAAATCTAGTTAATACATCTATTTGTCGAGATTTCTAGAAAAAGTATTTCTTGTTTTTCCTTCTCATTCCCATAAGAATGAATACTATGATTTGCATTTCGAACAGGCATAAATACAACATCTATGGGATATTTATTTTGAATACCAGAATAGTGGATATAGCCCCGATTCAATGGGTCAGGTCCACTTACTTTTTCTTTTCTTGATTTCGAAATAGATTTGATTAGAATAATGTAAAATAGGACTCTATGGTAATTCACGAGACGACTTATTATTATTCATTATAAATATTATTATTCATTATAAAAATATATTATTATAAAAATATATTATAAAAAAAATAGAATAAATAAACGTTCAAAATTTAGAACTTTAATACTTATTAGGATCAAATTATATGGTTTTTTAGTTTCCTAAATACTATAAATATTAATAGAAGAAATATCTTTATTCTCTCATCGCAATCTGAATACTGATTAGTATACCTGTTTTATTTGCTTCGCCTGATGGTTGGTCAAGTAATAAAAATTTGTTATTTTTCGGTACATCATTATGGGTTGGATTAGTCTTTTTGGTGGGTATCCTTAATTCTCTCATTTCTTAAACCTATTTATTCCATGTCCAATATCCAAAAAATGAAGTGATCCCCCTTAAAGAAGCAATTAAAGATTGTGAGACACATTCCAGTTTAATAATATAAGTACCAAAACTGCAAATAACAAAACATACATAAAAAGTCCCGATAGGAGTTAAACTCCTTGAATTGAAACTGCTGGAGTGAAACAAATTCTAAAATACTATTTATTTCGTTGATTTTTAACTATTAATTACTATTTTTTATTTAATTTAATTAGATAATATTATTAATATATATTAATATTATTATCTAATAATATTAGATTTAGATAATGATTATATTATTAAAACTTCCATATCAATAAAATATAAGATTTTCATGAGGCTAATCTTGAGCTGCCATCCACGCAGAAATACCCTCATATAAAAGAATATTTTTGGTGTAGAAAGTCTCAAATTCGGGATCTTCCGCTGCACGGATTTCCTGAGAAACGAAGTTATACGCACGTAGGTTCAGAGCTAGACCGACGACTCCAAGAGCACTCAAACATTTCCAC
Source organism: Sedum album (assembly GCA_006409495.1). NCBI lineage: Eukaryota > Viridiplantae > Streptophyta > Magnoliopsida > Saxifragales > Crassulaceae > Sedum > Sedum album. Next base: position 48,585 of record QZGG01001006.1, on the reverse strand, counting down.
TCCCTATTTATTTCATGGCCATATATCCTTCCGGCTAAGGAATGAGAAACCTTTCTCCTGTTACATGAATCCAATTTTATCGATTCCGTAGGGCCTTTCTATCAGCCTGTGATAGGAGAATCTGCTGTGGTTCTATTTATTGGTCTCTCAGGTGCACTTTGTATTATGACATTAACGCATTTTTAGATACACATGTTTTTTACTTTTTATCTTTGTTAGGCTCTGGTAAAACATATGCGTGCGAGAACTACGCGCTCTATCTTCATAAAGCTGGTTTCAACCCTGCAGTGGTTTATGCTAATAACTTGAACAATGAAGAAATTCATTCCCAACCAACATGATGTAATCCTCATTGAGAGTTGTGGTCGAGATGATATAAATTCCGTATTTGAAGAGCTCGATAGAATTCGCAAAGCCCTGGTAATATATCTCCTTGTTTTTCTATCTATTTTTAGTTTTTATTACTTATTGTTTCTTTTTTCAGAAAATAAACAAACCAAACATATAGATCAAGCAATGAATACAACTTGTATACAATATGTATCTCATTTTAGTATGATAACACGTACTTATTATTCATAGTATCTATACAAGTTTTGTTTTGTTTTGATAAGTGCTAATCAATATATGTTAGATTTCATTTTTTGTGTATAAAATCATAAGTAATTTTGCCACACTTTACATGTCTCTTGTTTAAAAACAATACAGATTCAAATTAACTTAACTTCGATTGACTAATAATAAATTAAATCCCACAATTACTTTATATATCCCGAATTTAATAGACATTAAATTTCTGATTCAAATTTTGAGCATTTTGACCGATCAAAACCCTACAAAGTCGCATTTAATACGGAGTAATTGCGTGGCAAATAGCAATCAATTGATTCGTTCGATTTTCAGGTTAATAGTATCTAAATCAGTTTCATCAAAAACAATAAATACAACTCTAAAAATCCCACACCCAATTCTCGACAGCCATGCAATTGCTGGCGGCGAATTTTTTCATTTCCTTGATTTTCTCTTTAGGCGCACATCTTGTAATTACAAGATTGGCTATGCCAGTATGAAGATACCTGCAAAATCAATATAAAATATAAGTATTAAACTCAATCTAAACAAACAGAAATATGATAAATTAATCATAATATATACATTGATCCCAATAAACGGAATAATCACACTCTACCTACCTTTTTATTGTTTTCATGTTTTCCACATTAGCTGCAAAACACATTTTCCAGGTCTTCAAGTAGTCTACCATTTCTCTCAAATTTTTAAATTCATCTACTGTCTTCAATTCTTCAAAATCACTCGGTAATGTCTCCAGTACCCTAATAAATATGCAAAACTTTCCTTGTCTACAAAAACAGAAAAAAATCATATCATCATCATATTGAAATAGAGAATGGATCAAATGAAAAGTGGTAGTTTGGTTATAAAATGCAAACAAATCCAGATCATCCATTTAATTACATCCGACGGTTATTATATAATCTTATTAATTAATATATTAAATGACAAAAGGGCAATAATGGAAACATACATTATAATATATTTGCAAATATATCAATTAAATCCAATCTTTTTTTATGGTAACTGAAATTCAATTCTTTGATTAGAAAATCGACATTTAATATTTTGTTTTTCAAACATTCAAATTTATTTAATAGACTTTCCCAAATACGGCTAGATTGTTTCTTCACCGAATTCAAAAATAATGGTTTCTGAATTCAATAGCAACTCTCGCCTCTTTCAATATATTTCATATTTCATAAATTCAGTATTTCGTATTTCATTAGGGTTTGTTTTTATATTACGAATGAATTCGTCGTAAAATCCATACATTGTATATCTTTGATAAATGAATCATATTATAGCAAATCATGAATAATAGATTTTTTTTTCGTGAATGCTTAGTTCGTCATCCGATTTTGTTTACATTGATGTTCTAATAAATTTATTTCAGTATTCGTATTCACATTATGCTTTGTTTAGTATTACTAATATATTCGTTATGATTTATTTTTAAAAAAAATTGCAACGCGAGTATGGTTTAAGTTTTTCAAACATAATGTTACATGAAAACATCATTATCAGTTTTTATGATGCGTTGTTTATGAATACATGTAACATATGAAAGTTTTATGATGCGTTGTTTATGAATATATGAAACACATCATAACAAATCATGAATCATAGTATAGCAAATCATGAATCATATGAACAATTCATGAATCACAAGTGGCAAATCATGAATCATAATAACGAATCATGAATCATAGTGCAGCAATTAATGAATCATGTAATCTTGTTGTTCTCATTGAATTCACATAACATTAACCAAATGAAACATCCCAAAATGACAAACCAGAATAGATCATCTCTAACAATTCAAAATATCAAAATATATGAAAGTTTTCGTGTTATCATTTTGATCCCCAGCACATGGGAGCATCCTTTCGCGTGCTTTGCTTTCTCTAATGTTCTCTAGTTCATTTCAGATAGTGGGAAAAAACTGAGGTCTGCACAAAAAAGTTATTTCAGTACAGTTATACATTATGATTCATACATTGTATATATATATGATTCATGAATCATATTACAACAATTGATGAATCATGTTTTCAAACGATATACATCAAAAGACCAATCATATATAACACCAAAAGACGAATCATATATATAACAATAAGGACGATTCACATATAACAACAAGGGATTCATGAATCATGATTTCACACATAATACACGATTCCACATATGATTCATGATTTGATGCAGTATGATTCATGAATCATAGGGGCTCATTTACTGAATCGTGTACTACCAAAAATATTCTCATGTATGTCTACAAACATGATTCACGATTTACTGTACTATGATTCATGAATCTAATGAAGTTATTCAAAATAAACATGCAGCAACAAGTGTTAACAAATGTTACAAAACCTACACACAAGTTTCTACAAATGCAGAATGTCTCAAAGATTTAATCTTTACATGCTCTGAATAAAATAGACACAATTTGAGACATACCTAGTTGACGAAACGCTAAAATCTACGCAATACCAATGCCAGTCGTCGATGGTTCCAAAGCTGGAATACGAAGCGGCTAAAACCCTACACGGCAATGTTATGTTGAAACCTTAAACTGTGTAGAGTTTCGTTGTCACGAAAATGCGATGAGGAACAGCTTTACACACCTCCAAAGTTCCAGTTGTAATATATGAGACAACCGACTGCAATTAGGGTTTCAAATCAACAAAACGAAGTAGATTTGGAGCTTCTAAACGACGTATCTCGAATCCGGCGGCGTATGCGACTACTTTCGTCTTCGTCGATTCTGCAAACCGATAAATAAAAATCGAAAACGAGAATTATAAGGAGAACGTGATTTTCGGAAAAAAAATCAAAACCGTCTAGTTTTTTGTTTTTGTGTGGACTAATCTACCCTTTCTGAGATATGTTTGTATTTTATAACCAAAAGGTGTTTTTCACCTGATCCTTACTCATTGAAATAGTATCACAAATAAAAACTAAAAATTGAAAATTCACTCACTAATCAATGCTCTCACAAAAAACGTAACCGTCGAAATTATAAAACTCTTTATCACCAGTACCAATCCCCAACACAGGTCCTTCACATTTGCCAATTCTATTAAAAAAATCATGATTACAAACAACACTAATAATCAACAAAAATTATAAACTACAAGTTAAAGCAAATAACTAACCTTCCAAGAACTCCCATGTCATGAGGATACGTATCCATTTTGGATACAATAAATGCTGTGTTTTTATATTTTCTTCTAATTTTCTTTATAATTGGGCCAAAGAACTTCCCATAACTTGCGTCCACTACCGGGACAGTCAATTTAATTTTCTGAAAAAAGAAACAATTAGTAATAAAAACTAAAAATAGATAGAAAAATAATGAGATATATTACCAGGGCTTTGCGAATTTTATCGGTCTCTTCAAATACGGAATTTATATCATCTCGACCACAGCTTTCATTGAGGGTTACATCATGTTGGTTGGACATGAATTTTTTTACATCAGTTTGAATCGACGATGTATCATTCCCACTGTAAAAAACAATCAATTCAGTTCTGAATTAAAAAAACAAAACCCTGAAATGAAAATATGGAATACTATTTTCCTATACGTATGTGACCAAATAGGGAATTGTTTGATCTCTAGTATCCATTTCTTCATTGCTCAAGTTATTAGCATAAACCACTGCAGGGTTTAAACCAACTTCATGAAGAAAGAGCGCGTAGTTCTCGCACGCATATGTTTTACCAGAGCCTAACAAAGATAAAAAGTAAAAAACATGTGTATTTAAAAATGCGTTAATGTCATAATACAAAGTGCACCTAAGAGACCAATAAATAGAATCACACAGATTCTCCTATCACAGGCTGATAGGAATGCCCTATGGAATCGATAGTCTCAGAAAGCACACGAATTAGTTCCTGAGATTCATCACATACTGATTGCTGTTTGACGAGTTTGATGTTGCTCACTATGGCATTGATAGTGAATCCACCCTGCACTTGGTATGCGCAGGCAGATTAGGTTATTGATTGCTGTTTTTTTGGATTTTTTCATGAATCTTTTTGCTTTCTTTTGCAGATTTCATATTTAAAATTGGCGTCATGTCTGGCACTAAAAGATTTACAAGGCAGTATACTTCAGGGTTTCCAAAAGTTCTTCTACATTCGCGATTATCATCTCGAAGAATTCCTTGATGAAGTTGTAAATGCGCTTCAATGGTGTGAATTCACTTCCAAATATGCGTTGATCATGAAAAATAGAGTCAAATAGATATTTGAGGATGACTGCACAACTTCAAAGAAGCATTATGTACAGAAACTTCAGAAGGTATCGATTTATTAACTAGGGTATGCTAGGGTCTGTAGCGCTAACATCAACTTCCAAGTTTCATTTTGTGCGGGAGGTTATTGAAGAAGGTGGAGTTACTCTCTTGAAGATTAACACTACAGAGAATCCTGCAGATATGTTGACCAAGGTGGTGACGAAGGTCAAGTTCAAGCACTGTCTGGACTTGACAAATATCCTGCAAAGTTGAATTTGGATAAGACGTCGCTGATTTGAAGTTGAGAGGAGTTTGTGATTGGGACGAAGTCGCCAAGGTGGAGATTTGTTGAAAATGGCTCCTTGTCCCATAATGGAGATTAGGAGAGGATGTGCTTCATGGGAGCTTATAAAAGAGCTCCTATTTTTCTCTAGTCCCACATCTTTGAGTTCGATAAGAACTAGAGAATTTGTAGCTATAAAACTAGCTTGAAATTCTCATTTGTAAACATCTCAAAATTTTGTACTCTTCTTCCTTTTGGAGGCTTTAGTGAAGAGTTTGCAGCGGCGTCTAAGGAGTAGGTAACATTTACCGAACCTCGTTAAATTTTCTGTGTTCTTTATTTTCTGCTTTAGTTTTTCTTTTTAGTTGTTGTATTTTTCAATAGCGTGTTTGTCGGGTTAGTTTTGAGTCTTGTCCACAACAATAGTGGAAGTGGATATTGACTACTTCGAGTAGGGAAAATACGCCCGAATTTCCCAACATTTACAGATTCACATGATGAGATGGAAACTCGTATAAATATCAGGGTCTAATATATATAGATATAAACTGTATTGAATTTTTCACCTTAAGGATCACGTGGCCCCCGAAATCGTTTATGAAACAAACTATAAGTCAAACAAGCATAAGAGAAGCCAACTGCAACTCTGTTTTTTAAACCAACGCTGCTGATCCGGAGTGTGAATAGTTTGAGTTAAGATCACTCGTAAGGGTTGGTGATCGGTCTCAATTATAAAGTGCCCTCCAAGAAGATAGGGACGCCATTTTTGCACCGCCATTACTACTGCTGCGAGTTCTCGGTTATAAGCCGAACTTCGTTGTAGAATTGATGAAAATTGACAACTATGAAAAGCAATAGGGTGTCCTTGTTGTGAAAGCACTGCCCCCATACCGAGCCCGGAAGCATCTGTGTGCACAGTAAAGGGAACATTGAAGTTTGGTAAAATCAAAATAGGAGTTTGAGCTAACACCTTCTTGAGATTGAGAAAAGCTGATGTAGCTTCAGTATCCCAAACAAATGCATCTTTTCGAAGAAGCTTTGTGAGAGGAGCAGCAACTTTAGCATAGTTTGGTACGAACCGACGATAATATCCAGTGATACCGAGGAAACCGCATAGCTGTTTCAAGGTAGTTGGTATAGACCAATGGTTTATGACTTGCACCTTACCCGGATCAACTTCCATTCCTGATGCTGATATTATATGTCCTAAATAATGGACCCTTGAGTGTGCAATAGTGCACTTAGATGCTTTTGCAAAATAAGCATTATCCACCAGGAGCTTGAATACCTCTCTCAAAAGCAGCAGATGATCACTAAAATTGACACTATAGATCAAGATATCATCCATAAACACCAACACAAACTTCCGTAATAATGGTCGAAATAGTTCATTCATAGCCGATTGAAAAGTCGACGGAGCATTGGTAAGACCAAACGGCATAACCAAGAACTCAAAGTGCCCATCATGAGTACGAAATGCGGTTTTGTGAACGTCTTCATGAGCCATCAAAATTTGGTGATAACCCGATCGGAGGTCGAGTTTGGTGAACGTGGTTGCACCATGCAACTCATCAAAAAGTTCATCTACCGTCGGCATAGGAAATCGATATTTAATAGTAATAGTGTTGAGTGCGCGATAGTCCACACAAAATCGCCACGTCCCATCTTTTTTCTTAACCAATAACACCGGCGAAGAGAATGGACTATTACTTGGTCGGATGATACCATTAGTTAGCATCTCCTTGACTAACCTTTCGATTTCAAGTTTCTGAAAATGAGGGTATCGATAAGGGCGTACGTTGACAGGAAGTGAGCCAGTGAGCAAAGGAATCCGATGATCATGACTACGCGAAGGAGGCTGCAGCTGCTTCCTCCCAAAAGGCGGTCGGCTTGTGAAGCCTATCAAAACTTCTAAGGTTTAAATGAAGAAGAACGAGTGAAAGAATAGGGAAGAAGAGTTTGTTGTAGAAGAAAGACTATTGATCAAACTTGCCTTTCTTTATTCATCACCTCTATTTAAAGACATTGTTCACGCATTTTTCTCACTAAACCGTTACAGCTAGGCCATCAAATGCACGACGCGTGTCATTCTCACTCAACTCCTTGCACTGGTTGAATTGCTGTGACGAAAGTGGTTCATTTTATGCGCCATTTCTTAGATTCTAAATGTTTCAAATATTTTGATTCACAATTTGCAGAACTGGCATGTCTCCACCAATGATCGTGAACCAAGGGAATCCAGGATCACTCAATCCCGCTACTTATGGTCCAGTCACCCCTCCAGGCGCAGACATGTCAAATGGCCGGAACCCGCCATGGACTATATACTCCTAGCAGTGTCTTCCATACCACTAGCATTCATTCTCCAAATATAGACTCACACTCAACGTGCCATGGCTGCTTTCTCAATGTATATATCTTTTGACACGCACAGAAGTAATTAAGCCTTTCATTTCGGATCACACCGTCACCCTTCTACAAGGCCTTTCGAATTTCTGGTATGTTTTTCCCTTCAGTCATCAAATTATGTAAAAATAAAAAATATATATTTTAATATGCTGACTATTTACTTCAAAGTCTTGAAAATAATTAAGTAAATTTATCGATAAAGTATAATATATTGTATAACAAATACTCTTATATCCTATGTAAAATTAAGAGTATATATCCTATGTAAAGCGTAAGGGCTAGAATTAAAGGTTATGAAACCACATTTTATACATTTCACAAATCCAATGTTGCAACAATACTTTACAACCATCCAAAATTTTATAGTTTTGTGAAAGAGTTAAACATAAACTATATAGAGTTACAGTAAAAAAATGTAAAAACAACGTCATATTCACACTCAGCAGCAAATATCAGGAGCTACGCCAGATTCGAGTCCATATCTAACTGCAATCAGACCCTCCAACTAAGTTCGAATAAAAATGACGCTGTCAGGTTCCATTCTTTCACAACATGATAGTGTTATAACATTTGGGACAAAGTTTCCAGTTATAGCTAACAGATGACTATCTCTTAGCAGTTGACTCAAATTCAAGAGAAATTATCAGTAAAGTGATTCGAATTTTAGAGTCATTGATTCAGGGAGCAGGCATTTTCACATCATTCGAATCAAGGTCTACAGAAGCTGAAAAAACTGTCTCTAGCATTGGGCAACAGGCCAACAGCTGAGAAAAGGTAATGAACTTGGCTTCACAATCATTTCCATCAAAGTGCGCTAATTCAATTTTTGAAAGACGGCTTAAGATGCTTTCTTTCTCTCGTGCTTCACAGAACCTGGCTGCAGCAAACTGGAGGAACCCTTTACGTCACCTGCAGCTCGAGAGAAGAAAAATGAGAATCAGATAACACAATTTTCACCAACAAGCGATCGCAATAAAATCATCATTCAAATATTCAATAAATAATTTTGAAGGAAAAAACTGCTGTGATTTCAACAAATTATGTTTCGTATTTTAATCAAAAGATTCAAAAACAAATGTTTCAAAGTGAGCGACTGCTGCAATTTAAGGACAGACTTCGAACTTGCATGATTGTACTGAAAGAAATGACTTTTGTTCCATTCATACCTATATTATTTTCGCATGTTGGAAATTCTTGCACTTCTACTCTGCTTGTTAACTATAGTACATCAGGGTACATTGGTAGTCGGAGGATCCAGAAGAAACAAGATTATATCCACAGTTTACGGCTTGCCTGGGAAGAAATGTACTCCGATGGTTCAAAATGGTTTTTTTCTGTATTTTCAAAAGCATAGAAAACAAGTGTCAGAAATTTGCTGCAGCCCAAGTGAAGCGGTGTACAATGGTGCTTCGCTTGAGGACATTATTGCACCCTGATTTAAGTAGAGGTGTAATCTTAGACCTGATCATTTGAATTGAAGCCAAAATATTCAGCTAAAAGGGGCAGTGCTGTGCGATTTACGCATACCTTGAAAAGCCATGTCTCCGGATTATCAAACATAAACCTACAGGAGCTGATTGAAACAACATCTAGCATTGGGCAGCAGTTGTGGAAAGTTAAAATGAACTTAACTTCACAATCAGTTCCTAGCAGGTTCGAAAATGTAACTTTTGAAAGATGGCTTAAGATGCTTTTGTTCTATTGTGCTTCATAAAACCCCACTGCTGCAGCTAACTCGGCATCATTGTAAAATGGATTAAACATCACCTAAAACATAAGAGACAAAAATGAGAATCTTTAATGAGTGATGCCACAGTTCAGAGGCAAAGGAGCACTTACATGAATCTTGAGCGATTTCAAATTGGATGAGCTTCGAATAAGACAGAAGACACAAGCCATCTGATCCTGTGAAACAATATCAAGCTCTGTGAACTCCAGCTCCTTTAAGTTCTGAAGAGTCATTGGATTCATTGGTATACCACCCAAGTCTATAGACTAGAAAAAGAACGAAAAGTCAATGACACAAATACTTGGATTTATAAAAAGACTGTTGCGTAGAAAGAGTTACTAAAAAGTAAGAACTCACAGTCAATAAACCACCATTTAATTTGAGTGTCTCAACTCTAGGCATGATATGGACAAAGCAATGGTTCTTCAACTTCGATATGTGCATTAAAGAATGTCAAATACAGGCTTTCTGATACGATTTGTATCAGTGACAAGAGTGAAAGGAATGTGAGATGAGATGAAGGGGATAGACAGGGATGAGATTAGGGTTTAGAGAGGAAGGGGATAGGGAGGAGATAATTGATATTTCATTTCATACTCCATCAAAATCATCTATAGTAACATATAAGCATAGTTTATAATTCTAAATTATAGTTTAGTCCCTAATATTCTGCATAATAGAGTACGTAACATTCCTCCCCGCTTCGAAAAACCTTGTCCTCAAGGTCATGACTTCTGGTGGTCTCGGCCAAGAAAACCATAACCATTCAAAAGCAGCCTCACTGTCCCAACTCAGCATACTCAAAACATTGAAATAAGCAGACTGTGGAAGGTGGAAGCAAGTGTTGTTTAACCTGAAATTCCTGCCAAATTCAGCAACATACTTAGCTTTGAAGTCCTCAAATAAACACCTCATGTTGATCCATTTGTACAACTCGACAAAGCATGCATCCAACTCCTTGATCAAGTCCTTATACATCTTCATAACCTCATTATATGTCACTGTTGGTTTAGTAGCACTGAACACACAAGGCACATTTCTTACTAAAATCATGATGTCATTCTCACCCAATGTGAAACCATTGAACTGCCTCACAATTAGATGTTTGAGCTTAGCCTCCTCTTCAGGTGGTATCTTCAAATGTAAGTTGATCTTGCTATTGTTTGTCACACCGTTAAATTCATGATGCACAGAGTCACTTGAGTCATCAAACCAAGCTATCAACCACTGTCTACACTCCACTTTCTCCAAATTGTCATATTTTCGAACTTGTAGGTCATATAGCACTTCATCGTTCGTAGTGTCAAATATGGAACCAAAAATGCTCCACGGATGAAAACAATTATATCTATCCATATAAATCTCACACTCCACCGTAAAATTTCTTGGACAAAATTGGCCAAGATAGTAACTGATTCATTTGGATCATAAAGAACACTAAACCCCGTTGTCGTTGCGTGAGATACAAAATGTAAGAATCAAAAAAATTATAATCCATTTGCGCTACTAGTAACAGTTCTTCCACATCACCACTGCTCTCACCCTTTCAACTCTTAGTTTGATCATCCAAGGTTCCATAACATCAATTGACTGCATGAACCTCAACACAAAGTGTGTGGCAACATCAGTTTCCTCGACACTTTTCATGGTTATTCTGGTTAAGCTTAACAATTGAACTATATCGGGAGGAAGCGGAGGGGGTTTTCTTGGTGCAATCTCCTCCAAATATGTATTTTCAGCAGCAACCAAATATTGTCTAGTATAGCTCAATGGCATCCCGAAAGGTATAAGAAAATTCAATATGGCATTATCGCAAACACCTGATGTGTATAAATAAGCAATCTTAGTTGTAAAGGTCACGGAAAGATCAACCTCATGCTCTAAATCAACATAAAGGTCTTCATCCTCTTTGTGCAAAATATGGCAGCGAACATTGTTGCTGACTTCTGGTTCAGAACAATTAAAAGCTTTTGTCAATGACTCAAGATAAACCGCAACGTTGATCAACTCCATTAGGCTCTGATCAACTCCATGAGCTTCAGTACACATTATCCAAAATGGCTGAATTTTATAATAATAAGCAAAGCTGCTCACAAAAATTTCAGAACAAGTAAACTTGATTCTTCCAAATGAGCTTAAGATATGAGCACTAACCCTGAACTTGAATTGTAGCATGATTTCAATAATGCTTCCAGTATTTAAAATGCCTCGTGCTCTCTTCTTCCATTCCAAAAACAAACACCATCCATTAGGTGATCTCTTGGCATAGTGCGACATCATTAAATATACCAGGTTTCTTAGCACAACACTCTTCGTCCCATTTTCCGCAAACACACTAGGAGCATTAGACCCGTTATCTTGTTTTTTACACTCTTCAAACATCACCTTATAAAGTACCACAATTTATGCCACAACCAATCATACTCAAACTTCTGCCATGATATGAAACTTTCACTAATGTCGGGTGGTAATGGAGGGGGCTTTAATAACAAAGATTCTTCTAATTTTAATCTCTCAACATCATCCAAATAATGTTGATTCATAGTATACCTTACTGGTGCAGCACACATGATAGGGACCCTCACTTTGACATTTCCACAAACACCTTGAGTGCATAAACTAAAAACTCTATTTATCTCATATAATGATGCCTCAAATCCTAATTCCCCAGATCCTTCCTCAATAATATTTTCATTCAAAACAACTAGTACTGAGTCAGTCATAAGTACCTTTTCAATCAGGGCAAACTCCTTATGCAGTGTCGTAGACGAATTTAGGTTTGAAGTAGAAGACTCCAACAATGGTTTCCCGAGAGTCACTTCATTATCATACTCAACCGTTTTTGGATCGGAAAGAACAATAACTAATTCGTCTAGATCCGGAGATGGCAAACACTGCGTTGATGATTGTTTCAAATCTACAACGATAGGTTTAGAGTCGAGATGCACAATCGGTTGCTGAGGAGGTTCCCGACTTTTAGCGTATCCTATCTTCTCTGACCTGAAAGCTGGCGACGATTGGATCTCTTTTAGGGTTCCTTGCATTTCTGCCATGGTCTTTGCCAAGGATTCAATAGCAGATAAGACTTCAGAGTGCTTTTCCTCCATGAAGGACACCCTTGTTCCCATCGTTTCCATATCGTTTTTGAGTATAGCAATTGATTCGGTGTTGGTCGGCATGGCTCTCAACGAAGCACCATTTGATACGATTTGTATCAGTGAAAGAGTGAAAGGAAGTGAGATGAGATGAAGGGGATAGACAGGGATGAGATTAGGGTTTAGAGAGGAAGGGGATAGGGAGGAGATAATTGATATTTCATTTCATACTCCATCAAAATCCATCTACAGTAACATATAAGTCATAGTTTATAATTCTAAATTATAGTTTAGTCCCTAATATTCTGCATAATAGAGTACGTAACACTTTCTTTCAAAATGAATGGATAACTGATCTCCTTAACAGTCAAAGTCGTAAGCGTAGGTGCATTGATCACAATAGGTTTACCTTCCTCACCATGAGGGTCAAGAAAAAGTAACACAGTTCCAAAACTTTAAGCCTTGTAGAATTCGAGATCACAGCCTCAAGTAAGCGAGTAGATATGTGGACATTTAGCAAGCGCAGATCAACAAGATTACTAAGGCCCAAAAACTCAAGTTTAGATCCCAAGCCACAGTTATACAAACTCAAATACGTAAGAGTTGAGCAGTTCAGTATACGAGCGGGTAACAGAAGTAAACGCGGGGAATTGACTAGGAATGCAAATTTACGTATCCCATTATTTGACAGTAGCTGTATCCACCGCTGAATATCTCTACTCTCCCCCAGAATTCCGTCATTATGATCTTGACCCTGGTAACCAAACAGACAACTCTTCAGTTGGGCTGTTGTTGGATCGTTACGGTTAGCTTGGTTCACTTCTGGACACTTGTGAACACGTCCTCTAGTGTGAACGTGTCCTCAAGATCAAGTCACACAGCGGAAATAATAAACAATAATAGTAAAATAATAGTAAGGTATGCGTACTCAATGATGTATAGTAGAAACCCGCCTAACAGGTGAAAACCACTACCTTCCCGAAGTCGACCGGAAAGGATTTCTCAGACAAATTCTTTATTGATTACTTTTGTTCTTCCTAGTATAATTGTCTACAACTAGTACAGCCGACAACTACCACAGTATGCCCGGAACTCAGCTTGTAACAATCTACGTCAAGCAACTCAAACCAATCTCAGAATTGTCCTACCGACACCGCTGATTTTCTAGCTATACGGAATCCACCACTCGCTTACCCTGAGCGAAATATAGCCTCGAACAATCACGCAAATCACACGACTTTGTTGCTCTTTCAGTTTGACCGACTTGTCTTGATGAAAGCTTTCTAGTCCTATTTATATTGATCACCAAAACCCTAGCCCTTGCTCCTAAAATCTCTCCCTGCCTAAAATTAGCAAGATTATCTTTAAATATAATATTATCAAACAATATATTTAAAAATCAGTTAGGGCAACTTAATCTTAAATATAATATAAAATATTATATTTAAAATTCAGTTAGGGCAACCTTATCTTAAATACAATATATTCAAAATTCGGTAAATATGGCAATCATTATCAAAAATATCTTCTAACCAATTATGTTTCTCAAATACAAAATATTCTAAAAACTTATTGATTATCAGAATATTTCTGAGATATTCTGCTGCCACATCAGCACGCCCTCGTGCAGTCTGCGGACCCGTCCACAAACAATTTTTACCAAATCTACAAATTTTTCAAATCCTGCATTGTCAAGAAATATTAGCTAAGTGTTTTCAACATCAAAACTGAGAACGTGTCAAGGACACGTCCGTGTCAAGGGACACGTCCCCAACAGTCGTCATCTTTAGAGAGAAGTGAATCAACAATACGAGCCACATCCATTCTTGCTGGTTCAATATAGCTTTCCATAACATCCCTATCAATATTCATTTTGCGAACTCTTGTCCAGCAGTCTCTCCACCTCTTAAACAATACACAAGTCCTAACCGCATCAGGCAAGCTCAAGTGATCCAATATGCAATCTAACACACCATCATATGAAGGTCACTGATTCTGTCCGTCACCAAAACGCAATTCTTCTTTCTCTCACCATCCTCCAATTCCATCATATCACTGCAAGAAAAATTGACAAAAATCAAAAGATTAAATATACAATCATTCTTGCTAACAGAATAACTCATAATTGAAACAAATTCACAAAATTCCATATCCTAATATTTCGTAAGTTGGCGAGGCACTCCAATTGTTCGAAGCCCTAATTACGATTTTGATTTAAAATCACCATTTTTTATAGTCAGAAAGTCTCGGTTACACAACTCAACCGACGGCGTCGTTTAGACTTAGTTTCTTATAAACAAAAAATCAAATTTATTAGAAGTGTATTTGAGTAAAAACTAACTGGTGTTGGAATGTAGTTGAGAGCCTATTGACAGGGAATGAAAAACAACATTACTGTTAGGAATGTGCAAATTTCAAGGTTTAAAACCATCAAAGATGTTGTCGCAGATGAAAGTAAAGTGATTCATTTTCTTACAATTGGACTTTGCTCGTCAACTATAGTATAGCAGGGTTCATTGCATTGGTAATCCGCCGCTCTAGAAGAAAAAAGATTGTATCCACACAGTTTAAGACACGCCCGGGGAGACATTATTGCACTCTGACTTAGTAGACGTGTAATCTCAGGTCTGATCATTTGAAATCAAGCCAAAATACTCAGCTAAAAAGGGGGCATGATATGCCCTGCACACCTTTAAGGATCGGAATTCCACACTTGCAGACTTAGGGTGCCCGAGTTTTGACAGTTCATTAAACAGCCATGTGTCCGGTTCAGGATTAATAAAAGGACATGAGCTGATTGAAACTGAATCTAGCATTGGTAAGCAGTTGAGGATAGTTGAAAGGAACATAACTTCAAAGTCAGTTCCTGTTAGGCCCGAAAATGTAACTTTCGAAAGATGACTTAGGATTCCTTTGTTCTCTTCTGCTTCATAAAACGCCACTGCTGCTGCTAACTCGTTGGCACTGTAAAGGGTAGAGCATCACCTGAAACGTAGAAACAAAAGAATGAGATTTTTTAATGAGTGATGACAGGTCTAAAGGCAAAAAAGCACTTACATTGATCTTGAGCGATTTCAAATTGGGTGAGCTTCGGATAAGACAGAAGACACAAGCCATCTGATTAAGCGAAAGAATATTTAGCTCTCTGAACTCCAGCTCCTTTAAATTCTCAAGTGTCAATGGAGACTTCATTGGTATAACACCTGGGGCTAACTCCTAGAAATAGAACACACTGTAATATATGCATGAATACTTGGGATCCATAAAAAGACTGTTGCCTAGCAATACGTACAAGAAAACAAGAACTTACATTTAGAATAGATCAATCTAACTTGACTGTCTCGACTCTAGGCATGATTCGAAAAAAGTATTCCAAAGAACTTGTTTTAAGATGTCCCTGTATTCGCATTCCAATTCTGATCTCTGCACTAACGAATGTCACTTACAGACTTTCTTTCAAAATATATGGAAAACGGATACGTTCTACAACCAAAGTCGTAATCCCGGGTGCATTGATCACAATAGGTCTATCTTTCTCACTATCATAGACCTGATAAAGGTTATGAAGTTTCAAAACTCTAAGCCTTGCTGAACTTGAGATCACTACATTAAGTAACCGAGCAGATACCCGAACATTTCGCAAGCGCAGATCAACAAGATTACTAAGGCCCAAAAAATTATTCTGTTGACACTATTCTGTTGACTTCATCCATATAATCCTTGTCCTCATTATCCACTAGACAAAACTCGTGAACTGGGCCGTCATGTCTTGATAGAACTGAATCAATGATATGAGGCACCTCCATTTTTGATGGTTCAATATATCTTTCCATAACATCCTTAGCAATATTTATTTTGCGAACTCTTTTCCAGCAGTCCTTCCAACTCTTCGATAAGACACTAGTCCTAACCGCATCAGGCAAGTTCAAGTGGCTCAATATGAAATCTATCATACTATCATGAAGATCACTGATTCTATCCATCAAGCAATCACAGATCACCATTTTCTCAGCATCCACAATCTTATCACTGCAAGAACTACCTGAAAAAATATCAATAGCAAAAAAGATTTTATATACAAATATTTCTTGCTAACAAAACAAAACCATTCTTGCTAAAATTTCTTCATTTCGCATGATCATTTTGAGAATAAAGCCACTCAATATAAAAAGCATTTGAGCATCGGAAACCTAATTGAATTTGCGAGTAGGCGAACCGATCAGTGATGGAAGATCGTAGCAAAGAAAGTACTCACTGTTGCTTGGCGTCTTGAATAACCCCAATTTGCGCAAAGCCCTAATTATGACTTCGATTTTTAAATTATCTTATTTATAGTCGGAAAGCCTTGAGTTTTGAGGGATCAGATGTTTCAACTGTCCGTATTTTTTGCAATTCCAACTGTTCAATTAATTTAAAATCAACTTTATATCGAACTTTGAATTAATCAAATCAACCCTTAAATTATGTCCATATATCTCACAAAATATGTACGTTCCTTTAGATTCCAACACTGTGTAGAGACTAATCATCAACCGGAAGAAATTTAGAAATAATCAGAAAGCCAAAAAGTAAGACGAGTATTTGACTATTTTGAGTATAATGAGACGTTTAACAGCGCGAGAAGGTTCACAGCATCTTTTCCATTTTTAGCGCTCATTTTCCAAACCCTAAATCCTCTCCTTTTGCAATTACCACTCACTGCTCGTCGCTTCTCTCTTCCGATCCGATCGAAGGTATTGCTTCCTCCTCACGCCGCTCTATTCTCCTTTGATGTTTGATTTTGGCTGTATTCGTTTCATTGATTTTGTTTGTAAGAGTTTTAACTGGAAATCAAGATGCGAGATTGAGTTTATGGTTTCATTTTTTTGTTAATAAGGTTGAAAATATGTATGGTTGTAAACTGTACTAAGCTCTTGCTCCTGTTGAGTTGACTGATTTTGCATGTTTGACTTTGTTGTAGAAAAGATGAGTAGAAGCTTCTCTGAAGATGAGACTGTTATAAGCAGGGAGACGTGGGATGATTATGTAGATGAGTGTTACTGGACGTTGAAGAAAGGGTTGTTAATGGCGAGTAGTAGTGATAATAGTTTTCAGTGTCCGTATTGTTATGGAATGAAAGAGCAGAGTATAGCTACAGAGAGCTTATTCGGCATGCTTATGGTCATGGTAGAGGTTCTACTGCAGGAAAAACTCAAAAGAAGGCAAGGCATATGGCTCTACAAAAGTATGCTGAAAATCATTTGGGAAACAAGTCTTCAGGTATCAGCTCGACTAGTGAAGCTAAATCTTCTAAAGGAGACCGACTTGTGATAAGACGGAACTTCCAAGCCTGGGGAGAAGAAGCACGAATTTCTGAACTTCATCCAGACGCAGACACTGATGAGAAATTTGTTTGGCCATGGGTTGGTGTTTTGGCTAATCTGCCGGCAGTAGTTAAGGATGGTAGATCAGTGAGTGAAAGTAGTTCAAAGATTCGTGATGATTTGGTAAGACAAGGCTTTAGTCCGCTAAAAGTTGACTCGCTGTGGAACTATAACGGCTTTTCTGGATTTGCTCTTGTGCACTTTGGCAAGGATGGGATGGGTTAGCAAATGCCATGAAGTTTGAGAAGTCTTTTGAGGCTCAGTTTAGAGGGAAAAAAGACTGGAAAAGTAAAGAAGATGAAAGGTGATCAAACATATGGATGGATTGCCAAGCAAGATGATTATGATTGTAAGTCTGTATATATTGTTGGTTTCCATATTAAGAAGAGTGGAAACTTAACAACCATTAAAGAGAAGGAAGCTGAAGATGAGAGGAAGAGTACTACACTCGTGGAAAGATTGACTAATACATTGGAAAACAAAGATGTGCACATGAAGGAGATAGAAGAGAAGTACAAAGAAACGGCTTCGTTATTGATGAAAATACTAGCTGATAAGGATAAGATTTCTGAAGATTACAACAAAGGTGTGTGATATTTTCTTTCATATCTTGCTTCTGTGTAATCTTTCTCTCATACTTTATATTTTTCTAGCCATGGGTGAGATGGAGCAAATGAGCCGCGATCAATATAAAAAGTTTCTCTCAGATCATCGAAGGAGCAGAGCAAATTTAGCAGCCAGGAAAAAGGATTTGATTCAGAAAGAGAAAACTTTGGACAGACTAGAAGCTCAATATGAGGATGAAAAGGAGAAGGTTCTTCGTGAAAAAGAAATGGTAAAGCTTTTTGTTTCTCTTTATGGCTGCTGAGAAAATAGGCTCGCATTTCTTTGTTTGTATACTACTACACTGTGTTATTCAGATGAGACTCTTTAATACACCAAATTTATAAAATTCCAGCAAAACTATGCTGTTGTTAGTGGCAGCTTGTTTACTAGCAATTGAATATCGAAACTTTTCTAACCATACATCGAGTCTATAAGACTAGACTAGCTTATTTCATTTTTATATATTCCCATTGACATTAAGACATTTATATAACATGCCTGGTTGTTGTGCTTGTGAGAGGTCGGACGGGGCCTGGAATCGGCCGGACCGCTGGAGGCTCGGGTGGCTGGCTACAGATCTGGGCGGATGTGAGGCGGCGGGCTGAGATCTGGGCGGACGGATCAACGGCGCGGGCTGAGATCTGGAGTTGATCTATGGCGGGGACTGAGATCTGGGTTGCGGCGCGACGGACGGACGGGCGGATAGGAGTTGCGGCGGCTGGAGAGCGACGCCGATTGGAGGGCGAGCGACACGTCGCATCGGGAGGCTGGCGGCGATCCGGGACTTGGGTGGGCGATCCGCGACTTCGGGTGGGGAGGAGCACTTGAGTGGGCGGCAGCTAGGGTTTCCTTGGTGCGGCTGCGCGGCTTTGGGTGGGTGGCGGCTAGGGTTTCCTGCGTCGTGGGCTTGGGTGCGAATGAGCCTGTTGGGCTGGGCCTTGGGGCTTGAGTCCCCAGTTTGGGCCTTGTTGCTTGTGTCCCTTGCCTGGGTCTTATTGGCTTGTGTCCCCTGCCTGAGTCTTGTCGCTTGTGTCCTCAGCCTCATGTTGTCCCTGATTTCTGGGTCTTGATGACCTCTCGGCTTTTGACGTCCTGGTTTCTGTGGAGTGATTTCTCGAGTACGGTTATGCTTGGACTTTGGTGAGTGCGTTGGGATGGCGCCGTCTTTGGCCTGCTCTTCAACTGTCTTTTATGAGACTTTCTCGATGTAGAATTGTCTTAGGATTTTCCCTTCGATTATGCTTCATTCGCATGTATTGTTATATCTTTATCTAATGAAACATCTCACCTTGAATCAAAAAAAAAAACATGCCTGATAGTTGTAATTTACACAGAATGAAAGAGCTACATTGGAGCAAGATCAGGCTGATGAAAAGGTTTTCTTATTGGTAGCGGAACAGAAGGTATATTAATGATTGCGCATTCTATTCTACAAGTTTGTAATTATCTTGTTTATTCATAACTGAGATTGTCATTTGAAGAGAGAATTGGAAGCATTGCACATGAGAATTCTTGAACTAGAATCAAAGCTTAATGCAAAACAAGCTCTTGAAATGGCAATAAAACAACTGGAAGGCTCTCAACGAGTGAAAGGAGAGGATGCTGAGATTACAAAAAAGATTGAAGCACTTAAGGAAGAGTTGGAAGAGAAAACTGAGGAGCTGGAGAGCATAGATGAAATGAATCAGATGTTAGTTTGAAGAATGAGGATCGATGCACACACAGAGGACTACTCGAATAAAAAGGGATGAATATATTTTATTACTTTGAAGGATAATTCAAAATGAATGAGTTACACGAGTATTTAAACTATAAGGTATTACCATTTTGGTTCATCCATATTATTCTAATTCCATAAATTAGTCTGCAATCTCTGCAGCAAATCAAACAACAATATCACGAATCTCATCACCACCTTATTCTTTGCCAAGTATCAAGCTTATTAAAGTCTGGATTATAATCTTCATTCACCCCCTTAATCCAGATTTATTTTCAAACCTTAATGTCTTGTACTCCAAGCAATTTACGCATTTCTTGGAACTTGATTCTACCGAGTGCCTTTGTTAGTATGTCGGCATGTTGATCATCAGTGCTTACATGTTCAATTTGGATCTGCCCCTTCTCAACACATTCTCGAATGAAGTGGTATTTGGTATCTATATGTTTGCTTCTTCCATGGAATACTGGGTTCTTCATCAATGCGATTGCCGACTTGTTGTCCACATACAATTTGAAAGGTTGAAACTCTTGGCTTGTTAACTCCCTGAGCAAGCTAGCCAGCCAAATGCCTTGGCGTGCCGCATCAGTGGCAGCCATAAATTCGGCTTCACAAGAGGATAAAGCTACACTCTTTTGCTTTTGTGAACTCCATGTAATGATATTTCCTGAAAAGTAGAACACGACTCCACTTGTGCTCTTCCGATCATCCAAATCACCAGCTAGATTACTATCACTGAATCCAAGTAGCTTTTCATACTGACCCCTTGAGTAAACTAAGCCAAAGTTCAGTGTTCCTTTGATGTACCTCAAGATTCGTTTGATAGCTAGCATATGCGAAGCCTTCGGTTTTTCCATGTATCTACTTACTACACCAACAGAGTATGAGAGGTCTGGACGCGTATGCAGTAAATACCTCAAGCTCCCAACAATACTTCTAAACTCTGTTTGGTCAACATCAATTCCATTTGTATCTTTCTCAAGCTTCTCCTTTGGTTCCATTGGGTACTTTGATGGGTTGCAGTCAATCATGCCTGCATGTTTGAGAATCTTCTTAGCATATGAACTCTGCTGCACACATATACCCCATTCTTTTTGCTTAACTTCAATGCCAAGGTAATAAGATAATAAGCTCAAGTCACTCATCTCAAACTGTTCCATCATCTGATGCTTGAACACTTTAATTTCATTCGGATCGGCTCCAGTTAAGATCAAGTCGTCGACATATACACCAACTATCAATGTAGTTCTTCCTCCATTCCTCTTGTATACTGCTTGTTCCTGAGGGCATCGAGAGAATCCGAGTTCTTTCAAAGTTTGATCAAGACGGATATTCCATGCTCTTGGGGCTTGTCGAAGACCGTACAAGGCCTTACTCAGCTTGTACACCATATGTTCTTGTTCCTGTTTCACAAAGCCTTCCGGTTGGCTCACGTAAACCTCCTCTTCTAAGATTCCATTTAAAAATGCTGTTTTGACGTCGAGATGATGCACTGACCATCCTCTTTGTGCAGCTAGAGCGAGTAGCAATCTGACAGTCTCCATTCTCGTTACCGGCGCAAAACCTCCTCAAAGTCGATTCCCTTCTTTTGTGCATAACCCTTTGCGACAAGTCTCGCTTTGTATCGAGTGATATTTCCATCTGGATCCTTTTTAACTTTTAAAACCCATTTTACGCCAATCGGTTTGTGTCCAGGTGGTAGTTCCGTCAACTTCCAAGTTTTGTTTTTTTCGATGGCTTGAATTTCTTGTTACATTGCCATTTCCCACTCTTTATTCCCAGCAGCTTCATCATATGTGCTAGGTTCTTCACCATTTAGTAAAAGAAGTTCCTCAGGTTCTAAAGATATCTCCTCTGTGTTATCATAAATCTCTTGTAGAGATTTAAACTTCCTTGGTACCAAATCAGATGATGAAGCGACGAATTTTTCGAAGTAGATGAGGTAGATAGCGATCTTGAAAGAGGGGAAGTGTTGAAGTTGTGATTTGTATGTGTCCCTGGTGATGATGGTGAACCTCTCAGTGGGTCATTAGTTGCACTAACTTCTGCATGAGGACTTGCTGCATGGTCGGGTAATGGCTCTGTTATATTTTCTCTCGAATATGTGTGTTGTTTGTCATCATTTGCATAAGCTTTGAATGTAAACCAAGCCCGGTCATTTTTACTCGCATTCTCATCCCACTGCCATCTTCTTTGTTCCTCAAAATGAACATCCCTGCTCACATGTACTTTTCCACTAACAGGATCATACATTCTATAGGCTTTTGAACCTTCTTCTACACCAAGATGGACCATCAACTTACTTCGATCATCAAGCTTTTTTGTGTAGAAGGATGAGGTCTTAACATGTCCAACACAACCGAATACTCTGATGTGCTCCAAATTCGGCTTTTTTGCGAACCAAGCTTCGTACGGTGTTTTGTTGTTGAGGGCTCGAGTTGGTACTCGATTTAGAATATAAACAGAGTGGCGAACAGCTTCTCCCCATAGAGTCCCCGGTAATAACATAGATTTGAGTAGGCTTCGCGCCATTTCCATCACTGACCTATTTCTTCGCTCTACAACCCCGTTTTGTTGTGGGGTGTAAGGGGCTGTGAAGTGTCTGGCTACTCCATCTTCTCTACAGAAAGCCAAAAATTAATGAGAAAGAAATTCTCCTCCTCGGTCAGTTCTCAGTACCTTTATCCGATGATCACTTTGATTTTCCACCATCGCTTTGAACATCTTGTATGCATTTAACGCATCACTTTTGTTTCTCAAAAAATAAACCCACATCATTCGACTGAAATCATCAATAAAATGCATAAAATATTTATTACCGGCATTTGTTTCGGGTGTAATAGGGCCGCAGAGGTCGGTATGTATGAGTTGAAGTGGCTCTTCCGCTCGATATGTTGCTTTCACTGGAAAAGGTGATCGAGTTTGTTTAGCCGCCATGCAACAATCACAAATTTGTGTTGGATGCTCTATTTTCGGAACTCCTATCACCATCTTCTTTTCCACAAGATTCTTTAAGAAGTGAAAGTTAAGATGTCCCAATCGTGCATGCCACAACCATGCTGGCTCGACCATACTAGCGGCTAGACACACTGCTTTGCATGTTTCAAGAGTAATCTTGTAGAGACGATTGCAGGAGCGCTCCACTTTGATCAACAACTTTTCATACTTGTCATACACCGATAGACGTGCTCCCTGCATTACAATTCTACATCCTTCTTCTGCAAACTGGCCAAGACTCAGTATATTACTTTGCAAGCTAGGAATAAAATACACATCAGCAAGCAACCTTTGATCATCGTTTTTACACTTGAGGAGTATAGAGCCTTTGCCTTTAATTTGGACCATGGAGCCATCGCCAAATTTTACTTGGCCGCTGACTTTCTCGTCGAGTTCATGGAACTTCTTCTTCTCGCCGGTCATGTGGTTACTTGCTCCGTTGTCGAGGTACCACACACTAGAATCAGCTTGTTTGTCTAGTGTTTCACTTTCTTTATTTAACAACACCAATCCTTGTGTATCTTCACTACATAGTGCCATCAGGAGTGACGGCTCATCTTCATCCTTGCATGTAAGATTCACCTCCTCAGGCTTGCGACGAGGCTTGCGACACTGCAATATGATGTCCAAATGCGCCACAATTGTAACACCGGCCTTTGTTTTTCTCACGAATATTTGATGCACTGCCCTCTTTATTTCCATCATTGTGCGAGGTGTTGCTTAACCTTCCATTTCCACCTCGACCACGTCCTCGCCCACGTGAGCGATTACTTCCTCGACCACGATTGCTTTGTGTGTTGTTGTGCTTAGAGCCTTGCTGATGTTCAATGCTTCCTTTCTTCATTTTTGCTGTCCACTCCTCTTTTGTAAGCAACAATCGTGTGTTGTCAGCCTCTTCAAGAATGCCAATTCGCTCCTCATAAGTCTTAAGCCTTCCAACAGCTTCTTCGAGCGACATATTATCGATATCTCCAAATTGTTCAATGGTAGACACAACGTGTAGAAATCTTGTTGGTACAGCACGAAGTAACTTGCGCACAACATATGATTCATCCATATAGTCACCAAGGGATCGCACCTTGTAGACTATTGTAGAGAGTCTCATTGCAAAGTCATCAATGTTGTCTGTGTCTTTCATTTGGAGTAGTTCAAATTCAGACTTTAGAGTTTGAACTCTTGCATTCTTCACACGATCTGCTCCAAGGTGCATTGTCTTTAGTGTATCCCAAGCTTCTTTTGAAGTTCTCTTTTCGGCAATCAGCAACAATACGTCTTCTGGAATTGCTTGATAAATGGCAGCCAATGCCATCTTATCGCGTTTAACTTCGACGACCTCATTCGTCGCTGGCTCAACGGCTTCCCATACGCCTTGTGCCTCCATATAGACCCTCATCTTAATGGCCCAAGTTGTATAGTTACTGCGAGAGAGCATGGGATATTGAAGAGAAATGGAACCCTCCCTGACACCACTTCTTTCAACCATGGGCAGTACACCAGTGTTTACTTCATTTCGGTTTCCTTCAGTATTCATTCTCTATGTGTGTTAGGCTCTGATACCACTTGTTAGTTTGAAGAATGAGGATCGATGCACACACAGAGGACTACTCGAATAAAAAGGGATGAATATATTTTATTACTTTAAGGATAATTCAAAATGAATGAGTTACACGAGTATTTAAACTATAAGGTATTACCATTTTGGTTCATCCATATTATTCTAATTCCATAAATTAGTCTGCAATCTCTGCAGCAAATCAAACAGCAATATCACGAATCTCATCACCACCTTATTCTTTGCCAAGTATCAAGCTTATTAAAGTCTGGATTATAATCTTCATCAGATGCTTATTAACAAGGAAAGATCCAATAATGATGAATTACAAAGTGCTCGCAAAGAGTTAATTCGTGTGAGTGCCTACTCCATGCTTCCAATTTATTTTCTTTTTATTTTGATAATAGTCAAAATAGAGAAACAACTCTATACGCTACATGATCTTGGATAACACTCTTGAAGTTTACGCAAAGAACATTTTGAAGAGGTATGTTTATGTGATGACTTGTTTATGTACAGAATTAAGATCTAACTTTTTAATTGCATGTATTTACTGAAGTATTTAAAAGATTTGCCACCTCAGTCCCGCGCTCTTATTGGTGTGAAGAGGATGGGGAAGCTTAATGGTAAAGTTTTCCTTGCCACAACTAAAATGAAATATAGCACATAAGAGGCAGAAGAGAAAGCAGCGGCTTTGTGTTCATTTTGGGAGGATAAGTTGGGGGACCCTAACTGACACCCTTTCAAGATAATTACAGTTAATGGAAAGGAAACGGTACGCAATGCACATGCAAGTGATGCAATACATTATGCTTCTTTCATTTTCCTTCCCTTGTTGTTATTGGAATATAGAGGAAAGCTTTGAGAACATCCTGGCTTTGTGATTCACTGAGTAGTTTTAACGTATGAGTTTGGTTGTGTAGGAAGTATTCAATGAAGAAGATGAGTTACTTAAACAAGTTAAAGATGAAGTAGGGGAAGAGGCTTGTGAAGCAGTGAAAACAACACTGAGAGAATTAAATAAGTACAACTCAAGTGACAGATACCCCGTACCTGAGTTATGGAATAAAAAGGAAAACATAAGGGCAAGTCTGAAAGAGGGAGCCGCATTCATTTTGAGGCAGTTTAATCTGCACAAGCGTAAGAGAACCTGATATACTTATGGAGACAATAACAACATATGTCTCCTAGAGGGCAACATATGTCTCCTAGAGGGCAACATATGTCTCCTAGAGGGCAACATATGTCTGATCAAAATGACTAATGTAGTAACATTGAAATACACCATGTGAGGAAAGTTGTGAAGTGAACGAGCAGGTAAATTGACGCTCCCAACATTGTGCGAGTAATTTTAATTTGTATGTGCATGAGGATTGCAAATCCCCATTCTTTGAACCATTAAATGCAAAACAAAGCTTTCTGTGATCGCCCAGAGCTTTTTGATTCTTGAAACACACATATGTTATCTGCTGCTACCAAACTTCCCATGTTCATACCCATCTGCTCATTCCAATTTCAAGCTTTTTCTTTGAGATAAGAACATTAAATATGAAAATGTTGCATAAAATTTGCTCTTCAGCAGTCATGTTGCTCAACATTAAAATGAGTAAGTTGCGAAAAAAACACAGCCCTGATAAATAAAGGGTAATGATATACACTCAAACAAATTTAGGCGTTCTAAACTTCAAACTAGTCCAAAAGTCCCAGTTATACATTTTATTTGAACTTTACAATTTCTGAATATTTTCCTGTAGAGCGCCTATATCAATTTCCACATAATCTACTCCAGGTTTTTTGTGCCCTTGTGCGACCAGTTTGGTTTTGTATCTAACACTTTCATTACGTTCATTTTGTTTGCGTACAAACACCCACTTTTATCCTACTATTTTCACACCTTCGGTGTTGGAGCTACAAGTCCTAACACACCACATTTATTTACAGAATTTAATTCTGCTTGAATCGATATTTTCCATCTCTTCCAATAATTTCGTTATCTACATTCATATAATGTTTGAGGTCATTTCATCTTCTTTGATGAAATCCAATGCAACTGAATAGGTAAAGACATCATTCAAATGCATATCATTACGATATCATCCAACACCGGTATTTGCATAATTGATTGACATTTCAAAATTGTTTTCAATATCTTTGCCTTCATTTTTCTCAAGGGCTCTTATGAGTCATACTTTTAGACGTGTTTGCATTTGATATATCGGCATTCTTTTTACATCTTGCGTGTTCTTTCCTCTTCCGAGAAATTACATCTTTAGACCCTAAAGGTCTCTATAGTTTCGATGTACTTGAGAATCACTTGCAATTTTTATATAGAGTCACTACAGGTATCTCCAAATTAGCTGGTGTATTTTTTGTAAGTATATGCGACTTTGTTTCTTGGCATATGTAAACGCGTCTAATACCCTATCTGCTATGTATTGCTAGTGTATAATTCGTTGAATTTCAAGTTCACTGTCTTTTGTTCCCGGATCAAAGAATGATAAGGAAGATGTATTCCAATTAATGTCTCGTTTACACTCCTTTTGTTCTCCCCCTAAATTCGGGAATTTTAATTCATCAAAATGATGATCAACATATCGAGCTTTAAATAAATCACCAATTATTGGCTCTAGATATTTGATAATTATTGGAGTCCACATATATTCTCAACCTTCTTTTTGCCCTAATTTAGTTTGTTGTGGGGGGAGATAGGGACATAAATCCACAATAAAATCTTTTAATGCGAGATATATATTTCTCTTTCGGAGACCACTTGTAGCGGAGAATGTTTGTTATAAGTAGTTGGTCGAAGTTTTCTTAATGTTTTTGCATGCAAGATTGCATGGCCCCAAATAAAGCGGGTAATTTAAACTTCATTGGCAATGGTCTAGCTACTAATTACAACAACTTTATCAGCCACTGTGCTAGACCATTTTGAGTATGAACATGGGCTACTTGATGTTCAACCATCATTCCAATAAACATACAATAGTTGTTAAATGACTTTGATGTGAATTCTCCAGTATTATCCAACCTAACTCTTCTGATTGGTTGATCAGGATAATGAACCTTTAATTTAATAACTTGGGCTAAAAGTCTCGCAAATGCAATATTTCGAGTTGATAGTAGGCTTACATGTGACCAACATGTCGAAGCATCAATCAATACCATAAAATATCTAAATGGTCCACATGACGGTGTTATAGGTTCACATATATCGTCTTGAATTATTTCAAGAAAATGAGAGATTTCGCGTTTACCTTTGCTACAGACGGTCTTGTTATGAGTTTGCCAAGTGAACAAGCCATGTGCATGACACGTCATCGATTGAGAGGATCTTCAGGTTCTTTTAGTGGGTGTCCATGTGAATTTTTAATGATTCTATTGATCATTATTTCACCTGTGTGACCAAGTCTATTATGCCAAAATGAAAATAATTCATTATCAACTTCTGGTTAGTGACTTTATACACTTCAATGGGAAATATTTCTACGCCATGTAATCAACATGAGTGTGCTATCATTTTCTCTAAAACTTACTTATGCCAGTTCTATAAGATACGAGAACTAGGTATTCAGTTTCACTTTCACACGTAGTTTCAATATAAAGATCATTTCTTCGAATGTCTTTACAACTAAGCAAATTTCTTTGTGATGCACTTGAATATAATGCATCTTTAATTTTATTCTTGTTACACCAGGTAACAAGATACATGCTCTTCTGGAGCCTTCTATAGTATTACTCGTTCCGAAGATAGTATTAACATTGGTTTGTCTCATTTCTAAATTTAAAAACTTTGAGTTTTTTAATATAGTACTAGGTATTGACCCGCGCTGTGCGCGGGTGATGGATTTAACGAAATGTATTCTTATATAATTAATTGAAAATACAAGCCAGCCAATCAGAAAAAGGATGTAACGAAATGTATTTCTATATAATCATGAAATATTTCCGAATCTATAATATTCTGTATTCGACACATGCTGCCAAAATATTTACATGAAATATTTGACTATAATCGTTTCTATAGTTGACAATAGTATTAAATATTTGATGATGCTGCCAGAATATTCACACGAATTACTTTACATGTGTTAAATATTTTGATTCCAATTTCAATGATTTCCATTAAATATTATTATTCAAAAAAACCAGCCAATCAGAAAAAAGGGAAAAAATTCTAAATTCTAAAGAAATGACACATATGCCAAATTGCTTACACGACGACATGTGTCCAATCATACATCCCTTTTAATATATATAATGAATCTCATGATTATATCATTCCAAATTAAATTTGTCAACATAATGTGTTGATTTTCATTTATTCCGACATCCATATATTGTTAAATTTAAATTTGTGTGAAACCAATTTTAAATTTGTGTGCAACCAATTTTAAAAAATAAGATAAGAGGTTTTTAGGATTTAGAAAAAAGCCAGCCAATCAGAAAAAAGGAAAAAGAATTCAAAATTTTAAAAAAATGACACGTAGACCAAATCACTCACACGACGACACGTGTCAAATCATACTTCCCTTTTAATATATATATGATGAGTTGTAGCTATGTCCACAAGGCATAACTCTCCGACATTGATATTTTCATTTGTTTGATTCATTCTATAAAACAAAATAAGATAATTTTGAATAAAAATAACTTGATTTATAATCATCATTACCACTATGTTGAAACTAGCATTACAACTTATTTTGCTGTTTTTTTTTTTGATTACACTGTTTCTTTTATTGATAACAACTAAAAGTTTTTTATAATAACTAAATGAAATCATCCTCCATGGCGAGGTCACCAAAATTAATGTCATAGTAAGGCAATTCATTCTTAGATTCAACTTGTTGGAGAAAATCAAAGTTCATAAGGATCGTTCACGAAGTAAAATCATCATCATAGTGCAATCTTGCTCGGATGCGATAAAATTTTCTACAATGGTTTCTTCCAACTTGTTGCTTAAAATGATGGTTAGCATCAACAATACATGTAAGATAGTTTCTTTCGGAAACATCTAGGGCGGTGAACTCAAGTCTTGCAAGGTCACCAAACATCTATGAGACTTTAAAATAAAATGTACACAATAAAATAATAACATCTATGTAAAAATAAAATGGTTGATTGACAATGGAACCCTGATTTGTACACTGCATAAGTTGATTCATGTTCACACTATTCGAAATATGTAATGTGTGGCTAATTTTTCCAAGTGTTTGAGCATTTTCTGTTGCACAAATGCAATGCAGCATGCAACCTCTTTTTATTGCTTGATAATACTAAGGCTTTTTAATCCGGTTCTTAGTAATAAGTTAATGAGGGAAAATTAGTAATAAGCAAAACCCAAATCACGAAGCTGATACGATTCTAGATCGACGACGACCCTTAATCTAAGAGTGTGATTCCGTTGCAGCCACAATGCGTTTCAATCATAAAGTAACAGGTAACGACTGAACCTAGTGCACATATATTCATAGATTTCATAGCTTTCAAATTAATTGTTGTATAAGTATGGTTAAAATTTATTAAAAATCATTTTGACAGAACATTCAGATGGAATCAAGTCAAAAAGCACCTCAAAGCATTGTGGAATCAAGTCATCACGACCTCCACAACAAAAAGCATCTCAAAGCATTATGGAATCAAGTCACTGCGACCTCCACAACACAAAGCACCTCAAAGTATTGTGGAATTAAGTCATCGCGACCTCCACAACACAAAGCATCTCAAAGCATTGTGGAATCAAATCACCGCGACCTCCACAACGCAAGGATCACACAACGTCATCACTATTTTCAGAAATTAAGAATAATTTGAAAAAAACTCAAGTTCAAGGAAGCTTGAGTGAAGAGAGGACAACTCTCACTTTCAACGCTAGCTGAAACAGTCCACAAGTGCAACCAAAGCATCGCCTGCAAAGCTAAGCATCCCAGCTCAAACAGTCAACAAGCGCATTCAACACGCTGCCTGCAAAGCATCCTCAACACGTAGTGGAATCAAGTCATCGCGACCTTCACTCGTTCAAGTCAACCAAGCTTACGCAGACACAAGCATTAACGAAGTAGAATCATAGGAGCAATAGAGATTGTAACACACAAACTTTTGAAAATCAATACAAAGAAAATATTTGTACCTTTATTTTGTTCAAAACAAAATACTGAGTTTACATACATGAATCATAATATATTCTGTAATCAAACATAACATACTTCTCATTATTTAATATTGAAAGTTATCTTTCAATAGCATGTTCATGAACCAATTAGTATCAAATAATGAACCATACATAACCATACTTTGATTCATAACATGTTATATTTATGATTTTATATTTGCAAGGTTCGTGAACCATGTTATATGATTTTATATTTATGGTTGCATGGTTCATGAACCATGTAGAACCTGATTTTCAATTAAAAAAAGTAACAGAAATTAAATAGCCAACCAAAACTCAGATGCTAAGGGAAATAGACCCAGAACCTGATTTCGATTTTAACAACAGTTCTACAGCAAGGACAATTTTTCTTCCTCCTAACCCAAGAGGATGCTTTCGGATCTTCGAGGCGAGGAGAATACAAACCTGAGGATTGGACTGCGGGAGGGGCGAGGGTGATGACTTCGGTGATAAGGGTTTTGTCGGGAGTGGCAGATGAACAACGAAGATGAGTCTAGTTGTGTTGTACGATGTAGTCTGCTTTTTCTTTTTTAATATTCTGATTTATGTATATTTAATCTTAGTTAATAAGATGAATATCTGATTTAATTTGATAAAATAATATAATAAATTTCCTAATATTAACCGTTGATTGATATCATCAAAATTTTAATTAACTAGACTTTTTGAACCTTTTACTGTTATATAATAAACCACCTAATTTGATTCAATGTTTATTTTCATGTTTAATGATTTTTATTGATTTTGAAATAACACAATTATACTTAGTAACTATTTAATCTGAATTTCTAAATTATTAAACATGAGAAAAACTCGGCTTTTACTTGATGTTGATAATTTTTAGATGGTAGAAACATGGAACTATGGATCAAGTAGGGAGAGGAGATGTATTCAATTTAGTAAAGTTAAATGTTATTAAAGTAAGATAAAGATATATAATAATGTATCTTTTGGAGAAAAAAATTGAGGAAAAGTTATTTTTGTGACTAATATATAGAATTAAGATCAAAAGAGAGATGGTAATTTTAGTGAAATCAGATGACTTAATCTATGTATTAATGTTGATTAATATCACAATTGAGATAAGATATTTTTATTAAATATGATGATTCAATTTTCATAAATATTTTGGTTACTTATGAAAAGATATTGTGAATCTCGAGAAGTACAAATACATTTATGTAATATCACGATATCAATAGTTGGTCAATAATGATTGAAACCACACGCTTGGTTCTCAGACGCGTTAGAAATCTGTGTCACGCTGGTCAGACACATAGTTGTGATTTGTGAATAAGATGAAATGTAACTGAAAAATAAGACAGATAACTCCCTTCGTAACAAATTCTTCAACACCTTGCTAGTGTCCGAGCTCCCCTCGGATCCACTCAATCAAACTCCCGTCTGATGCTTCAACCGTGCAAACCTCCCGTCTGGCTGGTTGGTAGATCTACGACCTCCCATCGTGACTCAAAATGACCTCATGTCGCCCGTGTCAGCTTACGACCTCCCGTCGTGATTCAGATCGACTCCCATCGTCTGTGTCTGGATGACCTCTTGTCACCACCGTATCAGGACGATACTGTCTCTACGACCTCCCATGGTTCTCTGAGCCTCTGCTTCACCCTCCGACACACTTGCTGTGTTCAGTTTTCTAAAAAATCGCCATTGTTGATCACATGCATCCATGGTGCTCACAATGATATTGCGGATGACATATAACCATCAATTGCAACCATTCATAAATTGTCATATTCAATTAAAATTAACATGATTCAGAACCTTCAAATTAACAAATCAATCATTGAAATTAAGTCATCGAGTATGACAAAAATTTAACTTCTCACTCGATCCAATCCTAATTTTAACATGTTTATCTATTCTATATTTAAAACGCAAGAGCTGGTAATAGCGGTTACCATTTGAAGTCAAATTTAACATTCAAAATTGCCCTTATTTTTCTCAATAGGTACTCTAACAATATTTTATTTGGTTATGGCTTATTATTTAAATTTATAAATACAAAATATGTTATACAAATTATAATGCATAGATATGTGCATCAAAATACTAGTAAATTTTAAATTCATATAAAATGTAATATTAGGTGTAAACGAGCCGAGCCGAGCCGAGCATCGACATGTTCAAGCTCGACTCGTCTGATTTTCATGCTGCTCGAGCTCGAGCTCGACGAGACTTAATAAATCTTGCTCGAGCTCGGCTCGTTTAGTTTTTTGCCTGCTCGAGCTCGGCTCGCGAGCTTGATCATTTTTTGTTATTATTTTATTTTTTTATTTTTTTATTTTTTATTTTTATTTTTATTTTTTATTTTTTTTTGATCAATCATAAGCTTGTAAATAGGGGTGCAAAACTTTGTCACTTGGAAAAGTATCGTTCAGTATACGAGCTGATAGGTATTTTTAAACATTACTTAGTTAACGCACGAAGTCTATCTTTATTGGCTAGCGCTTATTACTTGTATACTCGGTTCGGAGTCTTTGATCTAACTTCCTGTATGAAGCACAAAGTCCTTACCCCTTCAATTGTCTAAAACAGAGAAAAACTATGGAAGCCCGTGTATCCCAGCTTCCTTACAATTTCAACACCAGATCGTGCATTCGGGCAGACAATAAACAAATACATTTTCAATCCATTCTCAATAATTTTGACCTTTGAAGAAGCTTGTAGCTAGTAATCATAACATTATCAATGTTGTTGTACATTTGTGTTATTAAAGATAAATTACAAGGTACGTAATAAAATAAATTTCACAATCTCAATTTTATATATTGATTTTACTTATTTTTTATCTCATATCATCTAGTTTGTAACAAATTGTATGTATTATTATATTTATATAGCTAAGTTATATAACATTACTTTTACAATGATTATTAATATATTGATGTATTAATCGAGTATATAAACAAGCCCTAATCGAGCATATAATCTAGGATAAACGAGCCGTTCACGAACATAAACGAGTCAAGCAGCCATCTGCTCATGTTCGGCTTGTTTATTAATCGAGCCGAGAAACCATGCTCAAGCTCGGCTTGTTTATTATCGAGCCGAGCTTTGACCGAGCTTTGACCGAGCTTGCTCGCGAGTAGCTCACGAACGCTCGGCTCATTGAAACCCCTAGGTGCTATAGATTATATTCTATACTTATATTGGTGTGGATTATTTAAAACTTTTGAAGAAGATAAAATGACATTGTTTGCTTTTCCTCGAAAACTATTAGTAATTACTTATTAAAAAACTAATAATAATCAAGATAAATGGAAAAGGACGCTTACATATCTAGTACTACTAATTAAGTACTAAAAAATAGCATGAGACATGTCGGCCATAAACAATTTTACAGAATATTTCATCGAGTTCATTTATATCTGTCTGAATTGAATGCACTAAAAACAACGAGAGAATACTTTTTTAGATAAAAAATGTTTTCCTACCCTCAAGTATTAGATGAGATCCAGAATTGATACTATAAATCTAGCTAGTGGATGACCGCTAAAGCGCTACTGCTTATGTAATTTCTAATAACTTGTTTTCTCGGCTTAAAAGCCTTGTTTCTTAGCTTAAAAAGCCAGCTTATTTGAACTGCATAGGACACTGAATATCACTCGGAAGATATACATTTTAAGCAGTTACCTGTATACAAGTCTCGACGGAACGTACTGCAAGCGCGAGTCTATATCTTTCACCTCTGGATCAAAACATAGGTACTCAACAAATAACTTTCTTATGGGAAAGTACCTAGTTTGATTGCCCCTCTTTGACAAATATCTAGCTTTTCAGGTCACAGGTTGCTATCAGTGTTGTTCATAGTTATTAAAATCGCCTCTTTTCCTCCCTAGACCCTGTCTACTTAAACTAAACCGATTATCCTCTCTTATATCTTATTCACCTCATAAGTATCCTTATTGCATTTCAATACTCTCCCACTTGTAACTGACAGAATTGATTCTCTGCATTTGTTATTCATCATAGTGAGTACATTTATACAAGTTAGTGACTTGCTTCATATTCTTACATCAGTTACGTGAAGTTTGGATCGAAAAAGTTCAAAAAGAGGACGAGGAAGAGCCTTTGTGAAAATGTCTGCAAGTTGAAGAGATGACGACACATGTTGAACTTTCAGCTTGCCGGCCGACACCAATTCACGGATAAAATGATAGTCGATGTCAATATGTTTGACACGTTTATGAGATATTGGATTCTGTGCCCAGAATAATGCACTTTGATTGTCGCACAACAATAAAGGAGTAATAGATGGAAGAGCTCGTAATTCGCGGAGAAGATTAACCACCATGATTATTTCACTAGCAGTATTAGACATAGCACGATACTCTGACTCGCAACTTGAACGAGCAACTGTAGGTTGTTTCTTAGCAGTCCAAGAAATTAAGTTATCACCAAGAAAGATGGCATATCCATAAGTGGAACGACGAGTTTCAATACAACGTGCCCAGTCGGCGTCAGAGTAGCCTAAAATGGACGAAGTAGCATTAGACCGAGTGAAGTTGAGCCCAAAATGGATCGTTCCTCTAACATACCGCAGAATGCGCTTCACCGCCTGAAAATGATCAACTCGTGGAGCTTGTAAATATTGACTGACAGAGTTAACAGCATAACAGATGTCCGGACGGGTGATAGTAAGATATTGAAGAGCACCGACTAGCGATCGATATAAGGTTGGATCATGAAACATGTCACCAGATTGACTATGAAGTTGAGTACCGCAAGCCATAGGTGTGTTCACTGGAGAAGCATCAAGCATCTGAGCACGAGATAAGATATCATGGGCATATTTTGCTTGACTTAAAAATAGACCAGAGGAAGTAGAAGTAACTTCCAAACCAAGAAAATAACTTAAAGATCCCATATCTTTTATAAAAAATTCTTTATTCGTCCGAGAGATGAACTTGCGCAGCAAATTAGGATCATTTCCGGTTATGATGATGTCGTCCACATAAACTAAAAGATATAACAGCACTGAGCCTTTGGAGAACACAAATAATGAAGTATCAGTTTGACTGTTTGTAAAGCCCAAACGTAATAGATATTCACTAAAACGTTGATACCAAGCTCGAGGTGCTTGTCGTAAACCATAAATGGCTTTACGCAAGCGACAAACATGATCAGGAAATTGAGGATCAATATAACCGGGTGGTTGTTCCATAAAGATGGTCTGATCAAGATTGCCATTAAGAAATGCATTTTTGACATCTAGTTGATGAAGGGGCCATCCTTGCATAGTGGCCAATGCGAGAACGGTGCGAATTGTTGAAGCTTTAACAACTGGACTAAATGTATAAGTAAAGTCAAAACCCGGT
Organism: Sedum album; assembly: GCA_006409495.1. NCBI lineage: Eukaryota > Viridiplantae > Streptophyta > Magnoliopsida > Saxifragales > Crassulaceae > Sedum > Sedum album. The sequence continues at coordinate 12,497 of QZGG01001006.1, read as the reverse complement.
ATTTGAGTGTATCCTTGAGCAACAAGACGAGCCTTATGTTTATCAATAGTGCCATCTGATAAATACTTCGTTCGAAAAACCCATTTCGAACCAACGACGTTAATATTCGAAGGTCGGGGACAAGATCCCAAGTACGTTGTTGTTTCAGTGCTTGAATTTCCTCATCCATTGCGCGCCACCCAAATTGGATTTTTAAGAGCAGATTTGAAACCTTTAGGTTCAGTTGATGATAAAAGGGCAGCCATAAGACTTGTAACAACATAATCTGGAAATTGTTTAGTCTTACGGAACCGGTTCGAGATCTTGTTTCCATGGGATGAAATGGAACCACTGAATCTTGAGTTGGCTGCGGGAGCATTGTTGTAGAAGGATTTAAGGGGCTGGCAGCAATCATCAGAGAATGAATTATAACAGAATTTTGATTGGAGACGGTAGGATCTGTTTCAGATGAGCATAATTTGCAAGGCAATGGAGTCTGTGATGATGGGATCTTAACTTCAACAGGATCTAAAAATGCAGCAATATCTAGTGAAGAAGCAGACTGAATATTTGAGCCACCAACATATGGAAAATATGTTTCATCAAACCGTGCATGGCGTGTGAGATAAATTCGTCCGGTCGTGGGATCTAAACAACGAAAACCTTTGTAGTGAGAACTGTAGCCCAAAAATATACAAGGAATACTACGCGGTGCGAATTTATGAGGAGCAAAAGGCCTCACATATGGATAAACGCGACAACCAAATGGGTGAAAATTGGAGTATACCGGTACTCGATGATATGCAATTTCATATGGAGTTTTTCCATTTAATAATCGAGACGGAAGCCGGTTAATGATATAGACTGCAGTGGCAAAAGCATCTACCCAATATGATTGTGGCACCGAAGAGTGAAAAAGCATAGATAAGCCAGTCTCTGTAATGTGACGATGTTTTCTTTCTGCTCGTCCGTTTTGTTCTGGAGTATAAGGGCATGAGATTTGATGATGAATTCCAAATTGATGAAACAAATCTTGTAATTTGTTGTTAGTAAATTCTGTTCCCCCGTCACTTTGAAAAACTTTAATTCTACATGAGAATTGATTTTCAACGAGTGCTTTAAATTGAACAAACACCGAATAAAAATCTGATTTTCTCCGTAGAGGGTAAAACCATGAAAAGCGGGAGTGATCATCTATAAAGATAGCATAGTAACAAAAACCAGATTTTGAGGTAATTGGTGCGGGACCCCAAAGGTCACAGTGTATCAAGTTCAGTACTGAAGTTGCCCGAGAATCATTTTCAGAAAAAGATAAACGTTTTCCTTTAGCCATTTGACAAGATGAACATATAGTGGGTTTTGGAAGCACTGAGGTAACAGACAAATGTCCCAATTTATTCAAAAATGAAATAGTGTCATAAGCAACATGGCCCAAACGAGAATGCCAAAGTTCATAAGAAGCTTTCAAAGCTTTATTAGAAATTGATGAAAGTAAAGCAGTGTCTCCACGTTCCAAGAGATATAGGCCATGCTCACATCTTCCTGTTCCCACAATCTCCCTTGTGTGATTTTTCTGAATAATAAATGATGTTTTATCAAAAGAGATAGTAACATCCAAGTCACGGGTCAATTTACTGATGGACAATAGATTTTTGGTAATGAAAGGAACTACCAGAACATCATGGAATGATAATTGTTTAGAAAAAGAACGAGAACCAATATGAGAAATAGGAATAGAATCACCATTACCTATTATCACTGCGTTATTGCCTGTGTAAGGAGAGTCATTGATGGAGGCAGTAGCAGTCATATGATTGGTAGCCCCTGAGTCCAAATACCAATCAGAAGTTGTTGATGATGGCTCCATAGACAAAGATTGATCAAATGATTTGGCAAGATTAGCCATGGGTGCCGCATCTGAGCGAGAATATCGATGATAACAATTGACTGCCACATGACGTATGCTTGACAAATTTGACATCGTGGTATATGTCTACGATTGCCGCTACGACCAGACCGACCACCCCGGCCTCGGCCACGATTGCCACTTTCACCTCTTCGCACATGATGTTCAGGATTTCGCGAACTGTTCTCAGAGTCACGAGATGAGTTGTTGCGATGTCCAGCAAAAAATGAAACAGGTTGTTGGTGTGTAGTCTGAGTTTCAAGAGAACGTTGAAAAATTTCATGTGAGACAGCCCGAGCACAACATCATTATAGGTCGGTAACGGATGTTGTGATAAAATTGTTCCAGAAAAATTAGAGAAGTCTGTTCCAAGAGCTCGAAGAAACCAATGGATTTTATCAGTAAATGAAACTGGAGCACCAATTGCAGTTAATTGATCGGAGAGACGTTTGAACTTTTGGTGAAAAGTTTGGACATCATCTGAGCCGCGTCGAAGACTCTGAAGTTCATCTTTCAATTGTATCTCTCTCGATTTGGATTGATTTTGAAAGAAGATTCCAGAGTAACCCATATTTCATGAGATGTTTTACAGCCAATAGTTTCACCCATTGTTTCTTCGGTTAAAGACGAAAGAAGAAGACTGCAGATTTTTTGATCTTGAGAAACCAAGCTGCAGCTGTGATGGAAGGAGTAGCGCCATCAGAAGATGGCTCTGAAGAGGTTCCAATAGTAGATGATGTTGCTGGGTTGGAGGAGAAGAAGAACCATCAAGAAAGGAAAATAAATCTTGAGAGCGAAATAGGGTTTCAATTTGATTACGCCACAAGAGATAGTTTGTTGGCGAAAGCTTGACGGTTAACATATGGACTAAAGTTGCAAAGGGAAGGCGATCATTAGAAGTGGTGGAAGCCATCAGACTTTTGAAATTAGAGAAATTGAAGAAAAGAGAAATATGACGGTGTAGTTAGAGGCCACTGATACCATGACAGAATTGATTCTCTGCATTTGTTATTCATCATAGTGAGTACATTTATACAAGTTAGTGACTTGCTTCATATTCTTACATCAGTTAATATTGTATTTCAAAAGACTTGCAAACTAATCGTTTCCTATTCTATCAGTAACACTTTTTGTCTAAACTACAATTTAAAAAATCATCACCCCTCCGTCCGGTTGCATGGAAAAATAGGTGAAAAAGAAAAAATTTAAAGAAGATATTTGAGTGTGTTTGGTTGTATCAAAGAATAAAATATAACAAAGGAAACAAAGAAAACAATGTAAACTTTTTCACTCAATTTTTCATAGAAAAATAACATTCATTTACGTTTTTCCTTAAATATCTTTCCGCTACTTTTTCTCACATCCAGACGGAGGTAAAAATATATTGCTTCACTCCTAGTTATCTTAACCTTATTATTCTGATTCACATTAATCGGTTTATTCGACTTGATCTATTAGGGAAAGCTTTTTAATGAATTTACAAGCAAATCAAGGTCAGACATGGTTACAGTTGAAGTGATGAGTCCTCACCATAGGCGAGCTTAATATAAATAAGCAATATTTTCATGAGATGTCAACCTTGAATATCTTACCCTCCGTATGGATGTGGAAAAAGTAGAGGAAAGAAATTTTGAAGAACGTAATTTTTATAGAAAATTGAGGCAAAAAATTTACATTGATTCCTTTATTGTTTTTCATTTGCTTTTGTTATGATCTAGCACACCCAAATATTTTGCTTTAAATTTTCCATCAAAGTTTCTTTTCCAGCAATTTTCATACAACCAATAATTTTTCGAGACAGTTTGCGGAATTAGTCCTATCATTCACCCATTATATATGAATTTTGATGTAATCCTAATCCATAAAGTAGAAGCCCAAATGAAAATCAATATAAGGGCTAGAAGGGGAGCAATAAAATGAATGTTAATGGAACCAGTGGCGGAACCAGGGGGCGGAGGGGGGCTGGAGCCCCGGCGAGGAAATTTTTTTTTTTTTTTTAGTAGGTATAATTTATCATAATTCGATTTGGAGCCCCGGGTAAAGTAATTATTTGAGCCCCGGCTGAAAAAATTATTAGAGCCCCAGCTAAAAAAATTATTTGAGCCCCCCTAAAAAATTATTTGAGCTCCGGCGAATATTCTGTCCTCCGTCCTAAGCTTTTGAGCCCCAGCGAATATTTCGTCCTGGTTCCGCCACTGAATGGAACATGAATCATAAGAAACAACACCATCAGTTTTCACAATAAGAGTGATAAAATGCTCTATCATGGCCTTATAGTCATCGGCACATCAGCCATACTCCTACTCATTTACAATCTCATCATAGTCAGATGGTGTGCCAGACGCCATTCTTCCGCCACGATGCATACCCCGAGCAGCACCAGCCTCCGGAGCAGTATCGAAGCTATCAAAAGATTCAACAACAATCAGGGCATCTCAATGATGCTTCCTATTTTTAAGTACAAGAAAGAATCAGAGCAAACTAGTTGTAAAGGTAATGATGATCAGTGTGCTGTTTGTCTTTCTGTTTTTGAAGATGGGGAGGATATAAAGCTTCTACCAAGGTGCAAACATTCATTTCATAAGCAATGTATCGATATGTGGCTTTTCTCCCATTTGGATTGTCCCATTTGTCGCGCTGCAGTACTGCCTTCAGATCCCTAACAAAGCCAAAAATCAAATGAGTCTTCGCGACAAGATATGGATCCACCAAACATGGTCTGAACACATTTTTTTCAGAAAAATTCCCAGTGTTTCCTTGAATCCAATCTGGATGGATAAAGAATGGTGTAGGAGGAATTAAATTAGGTGATGATTGATGGAAGTGTGTGGACCAGTGGCATTCAAATTGTCATTTTCTAAGGAGTTAGTATTTATTAGGCACTTCATGCTTATCTGTATATGTCAGTTCATTTTATCACCAGATTGACTAGAGTCTAGAGGCTGCCTGCATTGCATCTTGGCTGAGTTTGGAACTCATTTGTTAGAACATGCCTTCAGATTTTATTTATCATTGCTCTTGTGTTGATTTCAGCATTCATAACATCCAAATGCACATTTTAGGCAGAGTAAATAAGTTAAATGAAACACATTTGTATTTGTTTATAGAACCAAGCAAGGTTGCAGTCACAGACATTTGAGTGTGATATAATATATTAAAACATCAATTTGCATCATAAGCTAAACATGTTTGATCATGACAAAACATAGGTACAAAGCTATTTGGAAATACTAACCATATGATATGACCCTGGTTGCCACTTTTCTTTATCTAAACAGTTATTTTTTGACTATGGAATTAGGCAGCCATCAAATTCAAAATTCAGGTAAGCATAAACATCATTTTTGGCAACAAATGGTTAGAGTAGTTTTGATCTTGAAAAATCTATAATACCAAATTGCCCTCGAATTTCCCGAAACCTAACCCCTATTTGGTTGCAGGGAAAATTAAGTAAAAAAAATTATGGGGAAAAAGTTGAGTTTTTCATATTTGATTGTAGGGAAAAAAAGATTGGAAACAGAAGAAAATATAAAGAAAAATCTAACCCATTTTCCATTATTATTTTCCCTTCTAAAATCAGTGAAAAATGAAAATCCCTTGTCGTACACTTTCCATGTTATCTCAAGCTTTGATTCTTCTTTTTATTTTTATTAATGCTGATTTTTTTTGTAGCCGTTATCTTGGATGATGCTTTTAAATTTGACTGATATCAAAACTTAGTTTACATGATTTTTATATATTGAATATAATATTTATTTCATATTTTATTTTCCACAATATTTTCCATGAGTAACCAAACACGCCTTGAATTTTTTATTAAAATTTCTTCCTTTCAACTTTTTATTAGATTTTCTTTCCATGGAATTTTGTTGCAACCAAAAAGTAAAGGGTTTGGAATATTTTAGTAAAAAATTGATGCTTACAGGATTTCTTCAAATTGTGATTTGCAAAAAGACATTGTTCTTCCTCAATCAACTTAATATTTTAAAAAAAGTAAATAACATCAAAACAACGTCATTTTATTTTAACAAAAAACTGCCCAAACATAAGAGTGTTTATTTTATAATATAAAAATTATTTTAATCTTACTTATCAAATTAATCAAATCAACATCTATTCTACATATAAAGCGAGAAGTGATGCATTGACGGTTTCTTTTGAAGCCATAATTCACCTTTCCAAAATACCCTTCCTCAATTTCATATTTAAACATATGATATATCATCTATAACTTCTTATAAACTATATTATAAAAATAAAATTACTTGCACATATCTATGTGCAGAAACTACTAGTTTGAGATTAAATTCTTTGTAGCTACCTTAACCATACAAAAGTACTTATAAATTGTTAACTGACATTAATCGAACAAAAAAGATTAGAGAGAATGCATATCTTTTCATGATATATTGAAACGCAATCTCAACAATTGATTATTAATAATCCAATAAATAATATTTAAATTCAAAATAATCGTCAAATTCACTACTCTATGTTTTTCGCAAATCCAATTACTTAATTTATTTACTGATAAACTTCAATTTTACCAGCTACCACAGCTTAATTTGTGCTTACCGAAACTCGTGATAGTTAAAGTGGTTGTCTATTTAGCAAATACAGCTGGATAATAAGCATTCAATTCCGAGGCATACGGCAATGCGCCTGTTCGGGAATAGACTGTAAAAAATCCAATCCATACCCTTTTTCTAAATATAATAATAATATCTGGTTGTTGTGGGCCCATCCACGAATTTCATAGCACCAGAAACCGGCCATGGACGATTCACGGATGACTACGGAGGATCACGAAATGGCGGATCCGGACGATTTAGGCTCCACCGTCACTCTTGAAAAGGTTGCTGCTGCTAAAAAGTATATTGAAAATCACTACAAAATTCAGATGAAGCAGGTTGAAGAACGTAAAAAGAGGTTTGAGATTTCATTCCAGCATTCATTAGGTTTTATCGTCTATGTGCTCTAGTTTGATTCTTATAGAATTGTAGACATTATTTTGTGCAATTTGGATTTATGGTGTGTGGAATAATCTGCTTGTGGATTTTGAGAAGGAATGTGGCTAGTGGATTTATGATTGTTAGGGATTGAAATTGACAGGCGTGATCAGCTGGAAAAGAAGTTGGCATCATCGGATGTACCGGTGGAGGAGCAGCTCAATCAACTGAAAGAATTGGAGCGTAAGGAGACGGAATATATTCGGTTAAAGAGGCACAGGATGAATGTGGATGATTTTGAGCTTTTGACGGTTATTGGTAGAGGAGCCTTTGGGGAGGTTGGTTTGGTGTTTTTGTGTTTCATTAATTTAATTTTAGTCTTGCTTTACGTTTGCCTCATCAACATCTGGTTTATGTAGGCGGTATGTTCATTATTGTTTCTAAAATATGTATAGCTGTCATATCATTCCTAGGGAAAACCTAAAGTGATCATCCCATATTATTTATCAGGTTAGATTGTGCAGAGGAAAGTCATCTGGCACTATATATGCCATGAAAAAGCTTAAAAAGTCTGAGATGCTCAGCAGGGGTCAGGTAAGAGATGGTTAATAATGCCACTTGTTTTTATGCATTTTATTTCCTTTCATGCTTTTTTTTACATTCCCCTTATTGCAACATGTTGGGTCTAAACCTAGCTTATACTGTATCAAGAGTTTTTAGTGACAAAATAGTTTCTTTCTGTTGGAAAGAAAACGTATGTGAATCATATTTTTAAATATATAACTGATGGAACCATCCATGAATGTTTGAGAAGAATAGTTTTTTGAAAAACTGGGTACTAATAGAATTGGCTGCAGCTATAAAAAGCAGTAGCTTTTATGTATCACAAACTTTTCGTTAAAAATTACTTAATTTCATCATGTTTATGTTTTCTTTCTGCCTGCTAGTGAGTGTTGCACACTGTGGATAGCAGAATAATTGGCAGCCTTTGCAATGGTTGAGGAAATGTTTATTTTTCCTAATTATACGAATATGTAAGATTTCATTTAATCATTCCAAAGGGTTATAAGGGTTCACAAGATTTAATAAACAACGAATAGTCCGAGCTAAATATCAACAGAAAACAAATGATGCTCTAGGTGCCCAAAATAAGTAGTTGACACTTTGCAGCTTCAGCCTGCTGTAAAAAGCATTTTACACCTTTATTTAGAGTGTCAGTGTCAAGGACAACTCAAATTACTACTCACATTCTGTCTACAGGCTTGCTATGGAAAAACTAGACTTCTCAATTTTCTGGAGTTTTTGATCATATGGACGGCACATATAACTAATGATAAAAGCACGATACATGACATTTAGCTATCCAAATACACTAAGTTAATAACTAACACTTAATATAACATAATACCCTCCTGATTTTTCCTTTGGTAACTTGCTTTAATAATCATTGTGAGCCTTAAACGTTTAAGTGGCTTTTTAGTATTGGAGTTACAAGTTCTTGCAATCTCTTGAATCTTATCTTAGGTTGGAAGTCAAATAAAAGAAGAACAATGCAGTAAAGATTAATGGCAGCCAAGTTGGTTCATTGCTACGTATTCATTCATTTCGGATATTTCATCTTAGTTGAATTGAATGCCAAACAAAGTTATTTTAGCATTTCTAAGTCTTGATTGTGCTTTTAGTATATAGCTGATCAGTTGTCTCATTTATCTAATTACTTTTAACATATCCATAAAGATTCAGGTTCCTACACTATCATTATTGGAAAATTCAAACTCAGCAATTTTTTTCATTCCCTCAAATCTCATCAGTGTGTGTGGATGTGCTTGTGCACTCTCAGAAAATTTGTTATGCATAGTTGCAAATTGTTTTATTAGAAACTTAGGTTTTAATTGTTTAATCAATCATTGTTTGGGAACATTTCGTGATGGGCTACGGTTGATTTTGTTCTTAATCTCAATTATAATGATTAGAGGTTGTTAGAATCATTTTTTGAAGAAATTCCTTCAATTCCTTGCTTGTTGTATCTAGTAGATGTTTTATTTTAATGTTTCGATATTTCCTCGTTTCAAGTTTTTATGTTTTTATTTCCTTGATGTAGGTTGAGCATGTCAGGGCAGAAAGAAATTTGCTAGCTGAAGTGGCAAGCCAGTGTGTTGTGAAACTTTATTATTCATTTCAAGATGATGAATACTTGTATCTGGTTATGGAGTATTTGCCTGGTGGTGATTTGATGACTTTGTTGATAAGAGAAGAGACTCTTACGGAAACTGTTGCCAAATTTTACATTGCTCAAAGCATCCTGGCAATAGAGTCTATACATGCACTCAATTATATTCACAGGTTAGTTTGTGATCTTTTATGGCATAATTATTACCATAGTGATTTTGTGTTGTATAATACCTTACCAATTTGACCAGGGACATAAAACCTGACAACCTCTTGCTTGATGTGAATGGACATATGAAGCTCTCTGATTTTGGCCTTTGCAAACCTCTTGATTGCTCAAATCTTCTTCCAATCAATGAAAATGAGCCAATCAGTTCTGCTGATTTAAAAGAATCAATGAACATTGATGGGTGTTTTCCAAACTCTAGTAATGGCAGTGTCTGGAAGAGCCCTCAGGAACAACTTCAGCACTGGCAAATGAATCGCAGGACTCTGGTACTGACTCCTCTTCAGTGTTTGTTCTGAGAAAGAAGATATGTGGCTCTGTGAATCTTCATTTTCTTAATATTGTGCTTCATGAAGTTGATCCATACTAATGTCCAGACTCCAGAGTTACTGATCTGTTATTGAATGCATCTTTCTTTTTTAATCAACCTTTTGGGATATCATCTTGTAGCCGAAAATATAAGTAAATCTTCTTTTATCAAGATAAAATGGTTTCTGTTCTCTAAGGCCATTCTCTGCTCGTAATGACAGGCATATTCCACTGTTGGCACACCAGACTATATTGCCCCAGAAGTCCTGATGAAGAAAGGCTATGGCAAAGAATGTGATTGGTTTGTATATGCTTCCTTTTCTCTTTCACATATTTTCTGATGTCTCTGCTTACTCTAGAGTTAAACTGTATGTTCAAAGTTAAATCTTTTAGTTGCGTTTTATTCTGGTTACCTCCTTACTTGTGTCAATTGCAATTCTAATTAATTAGTTGTGGTTTCAGTTGCCTTAATCTAAATAAACCCTCAACTTGGCACTTTGGCAGAACTTTGTTGAACCTTTTCTGTTGTGTTACAAAATGACAATCATAATGCAATTAGCAGAAAATATTCTTGTTGCTGCTTTAATTTTTAGTTACATTTGATAATGACTGGTAGGGCGTGAGTGGCCAACTCAACAACCAGTTGCTGCATGCGGAGTTAGGACCAACACCAAAAAATTCATTAAAATGTTTCCAACAATTTTAGTTTTCACTATAGTCTTTATCCAGCAGTCTTGGAAGTAGATTTGTAGCCACTACTGACCTTTACATCCATTCAATTTCTGTTCTTTACCTGTTGTTTTTTACCATATCTTTTAACACTTGTGGTCTTTTCAAAGATGTAATGCTCTTGATTTAGTTTTCTGCTTTGTAATATCCCATTGATCCTTTTTTGTAGTTGACTGAAGTGCCTTATGTAACTCTGTGAATGTCGATCTTTGCTGGATGCGTACATTTATTACAACTTATAGATATTTTAGTCAACCTAATATGATGTTATTATTCAGGTGGTCACTAGGAGCCATAATGTATGAGATGCTTGTCGGTTACCCTCCTTTTTATGCTGATGATCCAATTACAACATGTAGAAAGGTTAATCATCGTTCTTATCTATCTGAGTTGTGAGTGTATTAAGATAAGTGTAATGCTTATAGTGCACCATATTTTCTAAGCAAATATTATTTGTTGACATCATTCTCCATAACTTTATCAAAATAAGTCAAGTGGTGGGTCATCAACCTGCAGTACACGCAATGCTGCTATTCTGTAATCAACTATGTTCGTTGCATTATTGGCAAATTCGCAATGTCAATAGTGTTGCATGACTGCTCGCAGAAGCCAAATATTTTGATATACATGTTATACGCTTTTGTTTTTAAAATTGACTGTCGATATTTTCAGATTGTGCATTGGAGAAATTACCTTCAATTTCCTGAAGATGCTAGGTTATCACCAGAGGCAAGGGATTTAATATGTCGACTTCTTTGCGATGTAGATCACAGACTCGGTACTGGAGGGGCTCATCAGTTAAAGGTTAATAGTAATAAGAATAATGATATTAGTTTTGTGATTATTATTTCCATTCCAAGTGTGGTCTATCACTCTTTCTCCTAAAGTAATTCATGTTTGATCAGGCACACCCATGGTTCAAAGATATTGCATGGGAAAAGCTGTATGAGACGGAGGCAGCTTTTAAACCTACGATCAATGGGGAACTTGACACTCAAAATTTTATGAGATTTGATGAGGTGGGTTTATCATGGCAGTTTAAATCTGATTACAAATAACATTGTACCAGCTTTTTTTATGTATCCGGATATCAGTCCGCATTTAAATTATAATATTTATAACGCTTTGCAGGTTGAACCCCCGCTCCCTGCAAGAACTGGATCAGGAAACTCCAGGAAGGTTAGTGTTTCTGGTTTTTACCAGCAGTTTCGTCTATTTTTATTGTTACAATTTGGTCCCACTTACATGTGTGATGGCGTGGCGACGTGGCGTGATAATTCATCTCTATGATTCTTTTGCTTTTCAGATGCTCAGCCCTAAAGACTACAATTTTGTCGGTTATACATACAAAAACTTCGATGCTGTAAAAAGCCTCCGTTCTGGTATGTAGACATATTCTCTCCTGTTTTCCTTTTGTGTGTGAGTATCTAGTTTCCATTAAAAATGGGTCACACACTCTTTTTTAATTGTACCTTCATTATTTGTTTTTGATTACTATTATACATTTAGAGGAGCTTTGATGTCTTTCTCCTTTCTCAGCAAGGGTTTTATTGAAAATTTCTTTAACATAGATGGTAAACAATTTCCAGACAGCATATAGAGGATTTATTATTCTATTAACTTCTCCATTCTAAACCACTGCAGTAATTTTGTCATCTATGTTAAAGAAATTTTTCTCACTCCCTTACATCTTAAAGCAATGTTCCTCACTCCCTTACATCTTAAAGCAATGTCAGGCACTTTCTTTTTTACTTTCTTGGGTCAGCTTCTTCTCTCCTTTTTACCCGCCTATTGTTAACTGTTCATTATGCATTACAGCACCTTGATGACATTGTCTGTTGTTCTCAGTCCATGCATTCATCATTAATTAGTTGTTGACGTGTGATATATAAATGGATAACTTTTAGTTAACTACTGTAATGTTTCCAGATTCGCAAGGTGACTCAGCCAGTCGCTCATCACTGGATTCCGTCATGAGTGAGTTGATCTTCAACCTGAATTATTTCTCTTTATCATAAATTGATATTTCCTTCACAACAACTTTGTCCTTCACAACTAAAAGAGGGTACATTCTGCCAGGTGATTCAGCAGTAGAGTACTCCAAGTTGAACATGCATAATGGCAGTGAGGTTGTTCTCCATGGTTCGATATCTACAGACGATTCCATGTTGCACTGATGCTATCATTACCAACACCTACATTAGTCATGTAGAAGTCCAAGTTGTTTCGC